>JAYMFT010319000.1:0-10025 GCA_038088735.1 Panulirus argus | reverse complement strand
TATATAAAATCACACTTTGTCCATAGCATTGTCTGTACACCTCTTATTATGGCAAAATGAAAAGGAAAGAATCTGTTGGGGATTTTAAGAGAGATGATTATTGTAAGTTCAGCTGAATGAGGAACAAAATGTAGCCTGACGACCCATTTACGCAACAATCAAATTATTTTTTTTTCTGATGGTTAATTGGAGTGATTTCCCTCAATGTTTTCTTCCGCTGTTTTGTGTGCTTACGTGTGCGGGGGCGATCGTGTACGCCTGTGTATGTATAAATGTATGAAAATGTGTGTGTGTGTGTGCGTGTGTGTGTCTTCCCCATTGATAAATCCCACAAGGTGGAAAATCGGTTTTAGCTTCGCAAGGCAACTGACGCAGGTATGTTCCCCTCCGCGCGGTTCACTGGTCATACCATTGTCTTGTCCCAGCAGCTGGCGACTCCCCCCTCCATTTGTCAGATTAAGTTCTGGGGCCCAGGGAGGGGGGGGGGGGGAAGGGAGGGGGGAGGGGGAGGGGACTGACCAAATAGGGTTTATGTGACACTCCGAGAGGAAGGGGGTCTTGTTGACGAAAACAGTCGGGTCATGTGACCTCCGAGTGTCTCTCTCCTCCTCTGTTGGTAAGAACGTTTTCGTTTTTTTTTTTTCAAAAAAACGTTCACAGATCACAGATCTATAAAACGTTATTCGCTAGGAGAAGTTTCTCCAGTGACATTTGTCTAACGTTTTTTCTTTACGAGGTTCACGAATCACAAATGCGAAACGTTTTTTCTACCGGGTAACGATCGTGTTCAAGAAAAGATTCACAAATCACAAATACACAACGTTTTTCTTCCAGAAAACGTTCACAGATCACAAACGTGCGTTCACGAGCAGCATGTTATGAGTTCCGTGCACCAGCGTCGTCTACAGCGTGACGTCTCAGAGGGCGACACACGCCCGTAGTAGGTGTGGACAAAGACGAGTCTGCTGCTCCACTCGTAAAAAAATCTTCACTCGTCGTCGGCCGCGATCCTTCTTGACGTCCCATCACAACAACGCTGAATCTCACGTGTAAAACGCTGTGGTATAATGCTCCAGGAGCACTGGGGGTTTGGCGAGGAGCATAAACGTCTCTACCGTCCAAGGTCTCCGCCCTGAGATATGCTCCTGTTGCCTCTGGGGTCCCCTGTGGCAATGAGCGTCAGTCCCTACCCTGGGTCCCCACCCTGAGATATGCCCTCTGTGGTCCCCTGTGGCAATGAACGTCAGTCCCTACCCTGGGTCCCCACCCTGAGATATGCCCCCTGTGGTTCCCTGTGGCAATGAACGTCAGTCCCTACCCTGGGTCCCCACCCTGAGCTAGAGTGGTCATATGCGGTCTGCAAGCGTCTCATGTGCTGGCTTACAGGCCGGTGTGCCCGAGGGAGAGACTTCGTAATAGTCATGTTGCTGTGTTCAGCTTGAAACCGGAATCGAACCAATGTATAACAGAAATATATATCTTATGAATATATGGAAAGAGATAAAGACATAAAGATACTCGACCCTTCAAAGATAATCTTATCTATGTCTAAGCTAATCTTGGAGACAGGAAATTTCCCAGACTTAATTCAGCTACACATTAGCCCTGAGGAAAGAGGACCCACGTGTCGGACACCGTCTTTTGTGTGGCGCTAAATACCTGCCTCCGGGATCTCCCCCCACCCCCCGCCCCCTTCTGCCCCCCCACCGGTCCCCCTGTTCCCCCCCCCTTGCACCCACTTTTGTTCAGGACCCTGACAAATTTCGGCAGGGACGAGAGCTCGCATTTTGAGCCCCCATGCAAATTGCGAAAATATAAATTTGCAAGAGTTACTCTGGCTAAACAATTAAGAGTGGGGGGGGGGGAGGGGAAGGGAGGGGAATAGGGGGGAGGCCGCTGGTCCGATGTGTCCCCGGGGGGAGGAGGGAGGGGTCCTGCCTCACCTTGTGAAAGGGGTGAGTGTGGGAGGGAGGGAGGGACGGGGGGGGGGGGGTTCTCAGTGTTCTCTCCTGGGAGAGCCACCTTTCTCCCAGGGAGTACTGCTTCTCCCAGGATGGACTACCTCTCCCAGGAAGGAGTGCCTCTCCCAGGGAGTATTGCCTCTCCCAGGGAAGACTGCCTCTTCCAGGGAGGACTGCCCCTCCCAGGGAGGACTACCTCTCCCTGGAAGGAGTGCCTTTCCCAGGGAGGACTGCCTCTTCCAGGGAGGACTGCCTCTTCCAGGGAGGACTACCTCTCCCAGGGAGGACTGCCTCTTCCAGGGAGGACAACCTCTCCCAGGGAGGACTACCTCTCCCAGGAAGGAGTGCTTCTCCCAGGGAGTACCCGCCTCTTTCGGGGAGTACTGTCTTTCCAAGGGAGTACTGCTTCTCGTAGGGAGGACTGCCTCTCCCGTTCCATCATATGGCCAACACAACGTTCAAGCTATTCCAAAAGAGTCCGGCCCACGACACTTGCACAACACACGTCAGGACTGCCTCGCCTCCTTACCAGCCACAAACCATCGTCATGACGCGTCGAGTCAACCGCACGCCAGTCCAGACTATATCAAACGACCGGAAATCTTTATCTGCAAGTGATCCAAACGTATCACTGAAGACTCAAGCCTTTGTTGAATAACACACAGATGATATACTTGGCTCACGACTATAATCATGTGTAGTTATTTGTTGCAAGTGGACATATTGAACTGCTGCCTTACACCTGTATTATCACAAACGATGTGTATATACCATTCATATGACAACTGCTCGTAGACAGGGCAGCAAAAGCGACCATAGGATCATGTTCAGCCCACGCAAGTCGGAGACCGCCGCCTCGCGTAGACACACACAGGTGGCCATCACAGCAGAGAAGCCAATTTATATTCATTATTATATCTATGTTGGTATACCACTTCCATACTTGGTATATCTGAATAGTTTACGATTTAGTGGTTATGAGTATACATACTTTTACTGGATGAGATAAGTCATCTACCGGTTTTTGTATGGGGTATTACAGCCATTACCTACTATGCGTGCTAACGACGTACAAAGATCTCGTATCTGAAATCAGAGCGAGAGAAGACGGGTTGCACGCCCGTTTGTGTACGTCGAGTGGGATTAGTCTAAAGCTTGAAAGTTAATTACCACAATACGTGCCTTCTTGTTTTGTGAAATGCCTCCAGCGAGGGAGTCTGTATAAACCTTTGATGTGTGCCAGACCCCGGATGGATGTCCCTTTTCTTCGGGCTTCGTCGGGACGGAAGAAAATGTCCTCTCTATAGCGGCCTGGCTCTTCGTTAATGTCTCCCCCCCCCCCCCCCCACACACACACACACAACCCACCCACCTCTCCTCTTCTTTCAAATGAGAAACCAGCACAGGAGTGATGCCTTTGTCAAAGACGATCCCTCTTTGTTCAGTTCCCGCAAGCCATTCTTTCTGGGGTGGGTTCCTCCTCTAGATAAAGAGGCCCGTGAGATGGAAGATCACCTGGTTCTTGATGTCTACATTTTGATTACATACGATAGGGAGATCTACCGTTCCCCAACTTATATAAGACTGTCTTGCATCAAGGAAGTCGTCGGCTCGTATGGACGCTGGAGGCAGGCGAGTGCACGGCTAAGAAAAGGGGAGTGATGAATGGAGACATCGTTATCACGGAGGGAGTGACTGATAAGATAATAGATAGCCAGGCTGATAAAGGTGGCATAAGGAACAACACGTGGTCCCCCCGCTGGTCTAGCGGAGGCAGAGAGATGGCCTCTGGAAGGCTTGGCTCCTTCCTGATAACCAGTGAGGCGTCCTCGTCGCAAGGTCTCCCTAGATATCTCCCCCATGTGACTCCCCTTTGGTCATCCTTATCTCGGTGATTAGAAAAGCAAACTCCTCACTGCTCCTTAAAGCTATCCTGCAACACCATATATTCGCAACACCTTCTTCAGAGCATTTCCAACGCTGATGGATCCGCCTTAAGCACTTCAACTGACTTTCGCCCTCTCCCTTCCTGACTTGATTGGCCTCTGGTCTGTGCACAGCCACACTGCAGTCGTTACTGCATCACGTCAATGGCTACCCTGCGATTATTCTGGTTCTGTGTCGCTTATTCTTCTCCTATGGGGAAATGTTCTCGACGTATTTGTTTCAATTTCCTCCACACCTCACAAAGTTCTTCAGCCATCCGCAAGTTGCTCTCGGGTTCAAAGTAAGAGTCAAATCTCGGTCGGAGGAAGCCAAGCAAGCGCGTCCACCTTGTGATCAAGGGGGATGGGGTAGAGGAGAGGGGGAGGGTCCCCTGGCCATCATCTTGTACCTGTGGATCAGGCGAGCGTGAGGCAAGACGGAGGGTCAATTTGTGGAGAGTTAGGGAGTTCGTTGATGAGAAGGAGACGACCAGCTGCCCCAGTGCCTCCTGCAGGAGGCTGTGTGAGACGACCACTGGCCCCGGAGCCTCCTGCAGGAGGCTGTGGAGGACGACTAGTGGCCCCGGAGCCTCCTGCAGGAGGCTGTGTGAGACGACCACTGGCCCCGGAGCCTCCTGCAGGAGGCTGTGGGGGACGACTAGTGGCCCCGGTGCCTCCTGCAGGAGCCCATGCAGGACACATCCCGATGCAGCACCGGTGTCAGGTTAGCGTATCACACCTGGTCGAGTGACGAACAGTGATGGGAGCAGTGGTGTGTGGCAGATACATGACTGTTGTGTGGATGTGGCATACCTGGTGTGTGGTAGGAGCATGACAGGTGTGACAGTCATATAAAACTGTCGTTTGGCACTGACATGAAGTGTGTGGGAGTGACATAAACTGTTTTGCAGTGACATGACTGGTACGTAGTGAAGACGTAGGTATCTGAAGTTAACCAGGTGTGAAGGACCCGACCGCTGCAATAGAGCCAAACGATCTTCCTATCTACCATCAACAGTCGAAAAAGAAATAGTAAAAAGGAGACTTTGAACGAAGATGTACTTCGGTATCACAGAGACATAACGGAGCCTACTAGAAAATAAGGAGTTCGTAAAAGGCTCCTGTTAGTACGGGCGAAAGAGAGGAGGCAGCAGCCCTGAGTTCCCCCCCTCTCTTCAGGAGCACACGCTTCGCGCTGATAAGCCATCTGCACTCGAGGTTGTTGCGAGAAAAATTGAATCATCTGGCGCTGTCGTCCATTGGGAATTTCATCTTCCAGATTTTGGACTACAATTCCTTGACTGTACAGATCGCTCTCGCAACATAAATGGAATATGTCCTCTTCGTCCAAGTCATTTTCAGGGTCATACTTTATCTTATCTTATCTATTCATCTTATGTTCTTGTGGTGATGACGAGAATACGTCACACGTGTGAGATATATCTACTGTCTCTTCGTGTGCGAGACTTTGCATCGACGATAAGACAAAGAAAGAAAAGCTTTGTTCACTCAATACAATTTCCGGGTCTTGCTTTTATGGTGTTCGGATGACAATACAGGTACGTCTGGTGTCTATGTAAAGCCGGAGGAGTGCAGTTCCTCTGCGCCTTCTGCGGGTGATCAAGCCGGGGTTCTGATGGGTCGGTTAGTGACTATGTTGTAACTACAGCTTTCCAGACTTGCACAAAGTCCCGTAGTTGCAAGTGTGTTTGAGGGCCCTCTCCCCTCCTTCTGCCATCTCCCCCTGCATAGCCCTACGATCGGGGGGGCCTTAATGCTGGGAATACGAGAAGTGGGAAAGTATATATTTGCACGTGCAGCGGGCGGGAGGAGCTCTCTCTGTGTGTGTGTGAACGAGAGGAAAAAAAAAGAAAGAGAGAGAGTCAGGGGTCTCAGTATGGATGAAGGGGGCGCAGGAAACGTGCAGTGAATGTGTGGCTGGGTCTTATGGTTTTTTCTCTCTCTCTCTCTCTCTCTCTCTCTCTCTCTCTCCAGGGAGGATGAAAAAGGTCGTGTCAAGGCAATACCTCGACTGGTTGAGTGTGGCTTTCGACACACTACTCCATCATCGACAGGGCTCAGGAGGTCGATCGACTCGGGAATAGATAGAAAAGAGAAAAGAATGGCGAACGATGATGATTCTCTGAAAGAAAGAAGGGAGAGAGAGCGAATGAGTGACGGAGAAAGAGAGAAAATATGCTTGGCCGACGAACTGGAAGTTCGAGTAGGAGCTGGCGTGTTCTCCAGCAAGGTATTCATTATTATTAATTTCCCTCGCGGGTAAATCACGTCGTAGGTGAAATTTCAGAGTATCTGGAGCCAACATTAACTTCCTTGCAACATCAAAGTGGGTGTTAGAGAGGGGGCGGGGGAGGGGGAGGGGATGAGGCTGGGGGAAAGGGGGGGGGGAGGGGAGGGGCAGCAGCAGCAGCAGCAGCAGCAGCTGGCACTGAGAGCTTAATGAGGCACCGTCATAAACATCGCCGCTACTTTCCGTAGGGCAGCGCATGCCGAGGGGGGTGGGGGTGTGGGGGGGACCTGAGATGTTAATGGAAGTGGGCCACGACCCACGACCCCCCACCCCCATCCCCCTCAGGTAAGGTGGTTGGCTCTAAGGCTACTCCATGTCTAGGGATCAAAAGGAGGGGACTAGGACTAGGCTCCTTTCCTCACGAGTCTTGGGGAAGGGAGAGGACTTGTACTAGAGCTTTTTTCTCTTTAAGGATCCCAGGGAAAGGACTTGCACCAGGACCTACCCATTAGGGATCCCAGAGAGGTGAACTAGCATCTGGAGTTCTTCTATAGGGATCCTAGGGAGGGAAGGTAGTACAAGGACTCCTCCACAAGGGATCACAGGGAAGGAATTTAGCACTAAGACCCATTCTTAATGGATCCCACAGGACCCTTTCTGTAGGAATCCCAGGGAGGGAACTATTAATAGGACCCCTCCGCCAGGAATCCCAGGGAGGGAACTTTCACTGGGGCTCTGCCTCTGGCCTGTGCTGGCCTCCAGAAGTGAAGTATTCATCCCTTCGTCCTGAGGCAGACCCGCTGCAGCCACAATTTCATGGTTACTAGTTCGATATTGCGCCGTCAGGAGGGGTTCTGGTTGCCCAGTGACTTGTATCATGGCGCACTGAATTACTTCAAAAGATAAATAAACCCATCGTTCTTTCAGGTATTACACTCTCCCTGTCGCAAAGGGATTTGCCTCTACAACCCATACATATCAGGGATAGATATATGTATAGGTAGATAGATAGATAGATAGATAGATCGATAGATAGATGGGTAGGTAGATAGATAGATAGATAGATAGATAGATGGGTAGATAGATAGATATATATATAGATAGATAGATAGATAGATGGGTAGATAGATAGATAGATAGATAGATGGGTAGATAGATAGATAGATAGATAGATAGTTAGATGTATAGATAGTTAGATGAATAGATAGATGGATGGACGGATGGATTAATAGATTATAGTCACCAGCGTTGCTTAAGCCCTCCAGTTAACGTCGTTCTATGAAGTGATTTAAATTCAGAACGTAATTACCAGTCGGATTTTATTTATATCTTTTCCTTTTTTCCCTATGAATATCGTTTTTCTTAGAGACTTCCTCATACCAACAGATCAACAGTGTTCCCTGTGTAGTGACAAGCTTTTTCCCAGCCTTCTGTAGTTTCACGAAGCCTTTAGCATGCAAAAACAGCAGACGGTTCCTTGGGATGATGCTGCCCACTGCTGACGTATAGAATGAATATTTTGTCCAACTAGATAGAACGGTGGTTCACGAGTTCACTCAAACCAGGTTGCTGGGTTTGTCTGGGAGTGAGTGAGGCGTGCGACGTTCAGGGAGGAGCAGAAGCAGTGTGAGGAGGGTGTTGAAGAAACCCAGAGGACTATTCCTCCTCCCAGTCACAACATCCCAAGCCCTCTGAAGCAGCGCGGTGAGGTGTAAACTCTCTCTCAAACGAATGCTTTTGTTACCGCCGACGAGAACAATAACAAAAAGAAAATAAATCGTTTGCAGGCTCTGGATGATGGCGAGGACAAAGGACGCGAGGTTAAAGCTGGCTGGTTGGCTGGCGGAGACCTCAGTCATCCAAGGTCAGGTGGATGAGTGACTTCCTACGCCAAGAACGAACCCTCCCTGCTCGTTGTAAACGGGTACAATATATAGCCCAATCCGGTAATGGACGTCTATGACGGTGCCCACTGTAACACTTATGTTATTCCTCACGAAGGTACCATTGACATACTCGAAGGAAAGATGCATGGAGCCTCTACAGAAATACTACAGCCAACTTAGATGATCTTTATAATTTGCAAAGTACTGGGCAGTAGTAGTTGGAAGATAGCCTTGTTTAGTAAATCGTCCAGTCTCAGCAATCAATTATTCAACCCCTGTTTACAGGAGGGAACTAAGTTCATAAACCTAAAGGACGGCATTTCCACATGCGACCTGATGTGTTTAAGTATGGCGAGCCACACCTGAACTATTTGGGTGCTGTGTATTTTGGCAGGCTTCTCAGTGAGTCCGCGCGTGCATTTTTGGTAAAAGAAAAAGAGACAGTCTGTATGGAGGAGGCCTATCCCTCTTCGTTAGTACTTCTCGCGACAATATTTAGTCATTTACGAGAATATCTTATGTGAACGCACGCATCCTATGAGGCAAATGTCCATAGTCAGATACACCTGCATTAGATAAGAGTTTTAATAGGACTTGTCTCTAAACCATGATATGCACGTTGGAAATAAAGATCTCCTCGCCGACTATGTCACTCTAGGATACACTCTGACAATGGCAGGTATTATAGCCCAGACCCGTAGTAGAGGGCGTAGGAGAGAGAGAGAGCCATTATTCCCCTCCTTTGGTAGCGCGAGGCGACGGTCATAAATTCCTGGCACCCGATCCCAGAGGAGACCCAAGACACCGAAGCATACTTCCCCACCAGCGTCGCGCGCCCGTTAAGGACCTGCCTAAAGGGTCAGTCATAAAGACATTTACGCCTCTCCGGTAGTGCCAGGAGACGGTCATAAATTCCTGGCGACCCAGAAGCCAGAAGAGTCATACGAAGGCGAGGGGGATGTTCTCCACCATCTCCACGCTCATCAGGGACCAGTCCCGCCCCTTGTAAAATGTTATCCCCAGCAATGGGTCCTTTGGGTTGCTGTCTAAACATGAATTTTGGCTTAGGAAATCAGTTAAGAGACAAGTCTCGACCAAGAGAGGACCGTTTACTTAGATCAAGTTCTTGGTAAGTAAAGTACTCTCCACCCCAGCCCACATAGGGACCTGGTGTTGAATGTTCCCCATACTCGTGTCATCTCGACTGTCTTGCTGTTTCTCGTGTTCGCCAAGTGTGTTTAGCTAGCGACATAGTCCGTGTCGTGTGTCTTGCCACAAGTAGGTTCACCGTCATTCATATCTGTGAATATATACAATTATAACTTTTAACTGTGCACAGCCCTATCTTCCCTATCTCCCCATGCATGCATTATCTGCAAGTCACTGACTCTGTCACTGACATCTTGCTCTAACTGATGCGTCCCCCTAGTGGAAGGGCACAACATAGGGGTAAAAATAAAAGGAAAATAGGCTGGTGTCTTGTTCTTAGTAAAAGCCAAGCTTAATCCTGGACTGAAAAAAAAAGAAAAGAGACTTTGCAGCTGTTGATGATATCTTTATAAAAATAGGAGATAGATAAGCTTTGCAAGAAAATAACAGTAGAATTACTCAAAAGGTTTCCACACCACGACATAGTTAGATGGAAAACTTCATGATCAGTTAGCAGACATTTGCAGTGAACACGATCCAGTTGCAGTGAGAGATGTTAACGTGCCGGTATCTAAGTGGGGACAATCCCTTCACCGTAGCTCCGGGTATGGACTCCACAAAAACTAGTTTGAAAGTGTCCTGATGTGATTTGTTGAGGAATCTACTCGTGATGTGTACATATTGGATTTGATTCTGATTACAAATAGGGATTATGTCCCTGAAATTGTAGTTGGAGAAAAGTTTCGTACAAGTGATCAACGACAAATCATTTTTTATGCTTCTAATATCGTTGTAAATGTGACCGTTGTATACACACACACACACACACACACATTTTATATATATATATATA
>JAYMFT010318989.1:0-10025 GCA_038088735.1 Panulirus argus | reverse complement strand
ATATATATATATATATATATATATATATATATATATATATATATATATATATATATATATATATATATCATTCTTTTTCTATAAATATTCGCCTTTTCCCGCGTTAGTGAGGTAGCGTTAAGAACAGAGGACTGAGCGTTAGAGGGGAAATCTTCACTTGGGCCCCTTATCTGTTCTTTCTTTTGGAAAAGTAAAAACAGGAGGGGAGGATTTCCAGTCCCCCACTCCCTCCCCTTTTAGTCGCCTTTTGCGACACGCAGGGAATACGTGGGAGGTATTTTTTCTACCCTATCCCCAGGGATAATATATATATATCCCAGCCTATAGGGTAGAAAGAATACTGCCCGCGTATTGAATGCCTGTCGTAGAAGGCGACTGAGAGGAGGTGGGAACACAGGCATGGAAATCCTCAAAAAGAAGGAACAGAAAATGGAGCCAAGTGAGGATTTTTCCCGCTAAGGCTCAGTCATCTGTTCTTAACGCTACCTCCCTCACGGACAAATGGCGAACATGTATTCAGTTTCTAAAAGAGGGAACAGAAAGAGCCAGGCAGGGAGAAGACAAGTTGCTAGTGTTAGAAAAGAAGGTGGTATATGGGGTGGTACTTACAAGGATGGAGTGCGAGTTAATGGGAAATATAAAAGAAAGAGGCAGGAGGTCAAGAGGAAGGTACAGGGGATGAATAAGTTTCAAACAAGAATTGGGGTGAGCGACAATCGCCAAACAATAAGGAGGCTAAGATGTTTTGGAAGGAGGTTAATAGCGTTAGAAAAACAAAAGAATACATGAGAACATAGGTGAAGGGGGCACATGGAGCATCAGGTAGTGATGAGGTAAAGAGGAGATGGAGTGAATACTGTGAAAGACTGTTGAATGTGTTTTATGAAAGGGTGACAGATGTAGGGTGTTTGGGTCGTGTTTATGTCGTGGAGGTATGCGTAGTGGCAAGTGGTCTGGTTGAGACAGAAGAGGTGGTGAAAGCCTTGCGTAAGATGAGATATGGCAAGACGGCTTAAGTCCATGATATTGTATCTGTATTTCTTAAGGAAGTGGATTACTGAGTTGATAACTGATTAAGGAGTTTCAGTGTACGTATTGATCATGGTGAGGTGTCTGAGGATCGGAGGAATGCATATATAGTGTCAATGTATAAAGGCAAGGGGAAAAACAAGTGTTCAAACTACAGATGTATACGTTTGTTGAGTGTACCTGATAAGCTGTATGGAAGATTGGTTGACTGAGAGGGTGGTGGCATGCACAGAGCATCATGTTGGGAGGAACAATGTGGTTTCAGGAGTGGTAGAGGATGTGTGGATCTGGTCTTTGCTTTGAAGCATGTGTGTGAAAAGTAATTAAAGAAACAGAGAAACAGAAGGATTTGTCTTGGGCATTTATGTATCTGGAGATAGCATATGAGAAGGTTGACAGAGATTCCTTTTGGGAGGTCTTAAGGATGTATGGTGTGGGAGGAAAGCCTTTAGAAGTGAAAAGTTTTTATCAAGAGAATAAGGTGTGTGCTGGTTAATACAGAGGAGGGTGAGCGGTTCCAGGTGAAGGTGGGTCTACGGCGGGGATGTGTGATGTCACCATGGCTGTTTAATTTGTTTATGAATAGGGAGGTGAGGGAGGTAAATGCAAGGGTTTTGCACAGACAGAAATGCAGAATGTAGAGGGTAATGTTACCAGGGAAGTGAGTCAGTTGCTATTTGCTGATGATACGGTTTTGGTGGCAGATTCCAATGAGAAACCACAGAAACTGTTTTTTGAGTTTGGGAGAGCGTGTGAAAGGAGAAAGCTGAGAGAAACTGAGGATAAAAGCAATGTTACTAGGTTTGGCAGAGTAGAGAGACAGGTTATTTGGGGTGTGAGTTTGAATAAAGAAAATTCGGAGGAAGTTAAGTGTTTTAGATACCTAGGAGTGGATATGGCAGCGAATGGAAACGTAGGTGAGTCACAGAGTGGGTGACGGGACGAAGGTTCTGGGAGTAGTGCAAAATTTTTGGGAAGAGAGGTCACTATATAGGAGGATGGAAATGGGCATGTGTGATGGCATAAAAAGGCCAGCAATGTTTTATGGATGCGAGGCATGCGAGGCATGGGCTATAGATGAAAATGTACGGAGCAAGGTGGATGTGCTGGAAGTGAAATGTTTGAGAGCAATATGTGGTGTGAGGTGGTTTGATCGAGTAAGCAATGTAAGGGTAAGAGAGATATGTGGCAATGAGAAGAGTGTGGTTGAGAGAGATGAAGAAAGCGTGCCAAAATGATTTGGACATACGGAAAAAAATTGGTAAGGAAAGGTTGAGAAAGAGGATGTACGTGTCAGAATTGGAGGGAACAAGGAGAAGCGGGAGACCAAATTGGAGGTGGAAGGATGGAATGAAAAAGATTTTGAGCGATCGGGGCCTGAGCATGCAAGAGGGTGAAAGGCGTCCACGGAATAGAGTGAATTGGAACGATGTGGTATATTGGGATCGACGTGCTGTCAGTGGACTGAACCAGGGCATGTGAAGCGTCTGGGGTAACCCATGGAAAGGTCTGTGGGGCCTGGATGTGGAAAGGGAGCTGTGGTTTCTTGCATTACACATGACAGCTGGAGAATGGATGCGAGCGAATGAGGCCATTTCTTCTTCTGTTCCTGACGCTACCTCGCTAATGCGGGAAACAGCAATTATGTGTGTGTGTGTGTGTGTGTGTATATATATATATATCACAAGTGTAAAGCTCACAATAACTCATTCAACAAAACCAAACTGAAAACAAAATTGGGAGTGTAGATTAACTCTGAACTGCGTTACAAAAAAATAGAAAAATAACGCAAGCCATTTACTGAAACTGTGTGTGCGTTTAGTGCTAACAATCTCAACTGTCCAATTGACCTATGAGCAATTGAAAAGTTTCGAATTCGATTGGAACCAGCAGTTAGGAAAGTTAAACATCACTTTCGGGTTGTTAGTTGCTGATGTCCCATTAGAAGGATTGGCAGGGAGAGGGGGAGGGGGGTGGGAAATTCTATGGGAGGGAAGCTTTTGGGGGGGGTGGGGAGAGAGAGAGAGAGAGAGAGAGAATAGGATGATGAAATTCGCGATTTGCAAATGCATCGTTTACCGGGAGGTTTCGGTGTAGAAATCATCACTCTCTGTTGCTGGTAAGTCGCTCTTGCCGGCGTTCACTTGTCGCTGGACCTTACTCCCGCTGGCGTTGACTGCTGTTGGCGCTCGCTGTTGCTGGCGTTCACCGTTGCCGGCACCCGTTGTCGGTGGCAGCGCACGTCGCCATCTATGATAAGACACACTTAACAAAAGCCACCATCCCTCGAGAATTCGCGCCCCCCCGGGGAGATCCGTTCCCTCACGCGCGCTGGGATCAACGAAACGAAAAAAACACAAAAAGGATAAGACTCCAGCCAACTTTTAAACTCTGAGCCATTCTTCAAATAAGACTTTCATCTCTGGTAGAGGAAGGAAAATGTCGTGTCCTTCATTCAGACTTGGGGTGAAAAAGAGAGAGAGAGAAAGAGAGAGAGAGAGAGAGAGAGAGAGAGAGAGAGAGAATGGTTCATATCACCTTTGAAAAAGCTCAGTCACCGAGTTGAATGAAATGGGCGCTAGAAGGGCTTTATTCTTTCCCTCGTTTCCATATTCATGGCTCTGAAATCACGTCCTTTATCAGTAAATGAGGGAAAACCCACTTACTGCGCACCTGCTGAAGGGGCTACCCCTGAGGGCCGTGCCTGCGGCGGGGGGCGCGGCGCGCCCCGCCGCAGGAGAGAGGAGGAACAGTGGATCAATATCTGCGTAACTCGGGGCGCTAGTTAGATAGGGTAGAATTGGGGCTCCATCTTTTTTCCTCTGTGGCGGGAAGAGGGGAAACTCTTCACAGCTAATTAGCCGGAGGCAGGTGAATGAAGTATGTGTGTGTGTTTGTGTGTGTGTGTCTGGGTGTCTGTGAATGGCATTGTATACATAGATATGCCTCAAAAGTATGATAGTGTATGGATACATGTGTAGAAGTCGTGCGTACCTCAGTAACCAACGAAGTGCGTGCGTGTGTTGTCTCTCTCTTTTAGGCGGAAGCGTCTTGTGATTTCACGTTAGAATGCGTCTATCTGATAGCGTAGATTTAATCTACTGGTGCATTCATTTCTTGCGTGCTCGAGGGTCGTAGAGTCGTGCTCGAGGGTCGTAGAGTCGTGCTCGAGGGTCGTAGCGTCGTGCTTATGGGTCGTACCGTCGTGTACTTTTCTAATACCCACATTTTTTTTCTTTTTCCTTTTTGGGGGCGTTTGATGTGTTTTGACGCAGGACAGGGACGCCAGCTTAATGACCTTCAATTGTTGATAGTCATTAGTCCCAACAGCATAAACATACCTACGCAATCTGCATATGGTAATGACTCTCTGGTTAGTGGACAGTCCGGAGCTTTACATTTTTTTTTTTTAACTCTCTTTGACTCCAGAAAGCTGTGTAGTTATGCCCAGTTGATTTTATATCTAGAGGATTGTTGTAAAATCCATTATATATATATATATATATATATATATATATATATATATATTGACCTGGGAATCTTTTTCTTTATCCTATAGGCTACTGCGGCGTTCAGAAAGTAGGCCACGTCCACTAGACGGGATCACAAGTCACAAAGTGTAGTGGTTTGTGTATGTGTGTGTGTGTGTGTGTTTGTTTGTGTGTGTGTGTGTGTGTGTGTGTGTGTGTGTGTGTGAGCAGTTGAGTAGTTAAGCGTTTGGTGTCTTCATCCTGGGCATGAGGGGTCAACAGATTATGACGAATCGATGTTCGCAGTGTTGTGTTTTGTCTTGGGAGTGTACTTTCAGAATCGAGTGAGAAACTGTAGAAGCTGGTTTCATGAGTTCAGGAGAGATAGTGTGTTTGTGTGTGCGGAGGAAGTTGAGGTGTAAATGTGAACAGAAAAGGCAAAGGTCAATGAAGTTCTGGGAAGGGACAAGGACAGGTTGGATGAATTTGAGGAAGAAGTGTAGAGAGAGAGAGAGAGAGAGAGAGTTCTTTTTCTTCTACGAGAATTATTAGATGTTTATATTCACTCTGCAAACTGCTTTGAAGAACAACAGTATTTTCAAAATACGAAAATGCCAGACTGTATACATTCTGTCCAGTGGTCTTCGCCCCGGCGAGAATTAAGCCGAGAAAAAAAAAAGAAAGTCGATAAAGAGAACGTAATGGAAGTGCTAAAGAGGCATCCTCTGGGGGGCCTTCTTATCCCATGAAAGACTTTCACAGTTTATGTTGAGTTTAGTCTCCTGGGGAATTGTATAACTGCCCTCAGAAGCTGTTATGCAGCTTCAGTTCAGTTTATTCCAGAAAATGTGTGTGTGTGTGTGTGTGTGTGTGTGAGGACAATAGAAAATGAGATTCTTATCCTTTTCAAGAATTCACAATAAAGAAAAGTTATTTTCTCTTTGTAGTGTTCCGTAATTTTCGAGATGAGGTCCTTTAACTGGAGTTGTTAGAGAGAGTACAGAAGAGGCTTATACACCAGCGTCTGTATTAGGAAGGCAAGCAGACGGTACGTGAAGGCTATTAACTCAACTATACAAAGTCTTCCGGTGTTTTGATGAGAATCTGTGCTTTCTTGGGAAAACCTGAGGGATACACAGTTTCATCCTTATGTATGCTTGTAAACGCGTAGGGTTGCATGTATTTTATACATACATTCTTTAAGGCCCTTTTCATGCACTGAAAATACATGTTATGTAATGTCCTTTTTTTTTTTTTTTTTTTTGTAGTATTCGGGCATTGACTGACTCCTACACTCGTGGGACCCCGTCCGTCTCTTCGAACTGTCTCTACAGCTTTTTAAACTTAGTTATGCTTGTCCACGTTTGTGAATTCATTGCTTATATTGCATAATTAATCCACTATTCTGTTGTTATAAGTAGTTCTCTAAGTGATTTACTGCATGGTATCTCAACTGTGTCCTCTGGTTGCTCAGTTGTTGCATTTTTCATAGACCTGCTCTGCATTACCCCATTGGTTTACAAACTTGGAAAGGTTGCGATCAAATCACCCGTCACTCTTCTCTCCTCTTCCCGTGATAGGCATGAATGTGCCTTCCAGCTTCTAACTGTAACGTAGCTCTCTCATTTTAGAAACAGTATTTCTTCCCCTGCATTGAATATCTTTCTATCAGTTCTCAATTCATCAGTTCTAGTGACCAGTCCTGAGAGACGCGTTCTGCATTTTGCCAAGTGTAGAAACACAAGTGTTCTACAGCTTTCTGGACGTTTATCAATGTACATACCTGCATATATGTACTACATGGACCCCCGTGGTGTAGCGGTTAGCGTTACTGACCATGAGTCAACACGGGCCAGCCCGGGGGTCGGACCTGCATGGGTTCGAATACTGGGCGTGTGTCAGTCGACCTACACACAACCCAGGTGTTCTTCATCCTCCCCTGGCAGTGCTGGTCGATAAAGGGTTATTTGGTTGAGGCTGTGTGTGTGTGTGTGTGTGTGTGTGTGTGTTTGTGCGTGTGTGCGCGCGCGCGTGCGTTTTTGAGATGATAAGAACCGACAAAAGTCGATCCCTTAAAACCGAACACATACGAGAGTCAATTTTCTCCAGGGGACTTCAAAGGAGATTTAATATTCATGGCCAACTTCCCAGTGCTGAAGGGAAAGGCAATATTATACACGATGCTTTTCCGCTTGCCTTGAGGAAAAATTCGCTGCTTGAAGGCGAGGGGGAAGGATCTTTCCCTGAGGGATGCATACTGTGCCCTGACTTCATTTAAAACCGGTCTAATTTCATTTTTTTTCTCTCCCCCTCTCGAGAGGTGGCGACATTATTACCGATATTCGATCCTTTACGAGGTAAATAGTGAAGATGATGAGATTGGAATATCCTCTAACGCGCTCAGCTCACGAGAACTAGAGGTGAGAACGCGTGAGTGACGACCTCTGTTTCTTTTACTCCTCCTCTCGATTCTAGCACCTTAGGTTTTAGTGTCATTTATCTATATCTATTTACCAATTGTTTATAATAAAATCATCTCACAGTAAATGCATTGTTGTCGTCTTCTCAGTCCACACACACACACACACACACACACACACACACACACACACACACACACACACAAAGCGGATTTTGTAGAGATTTTAGTCATACTAAGTCATGAGGTCGTACAGACTATTCTAGTCGTTCAGGGGTCGTTTGACGGACAGAACGAACGAGAAGGGGTCTTACTTGCAGATGAAACGGACGGAAATGAAATGGGTCGTTAGGACGGACGGAGAGGACGGTATTGGGGTCATTATATATACGTACATACACACCATTTCTTTACTCGTAGGTGTACATGTGTGTGTGTGTGTGTGTGTGTGTGAGTGAGTGTGTGCGCGCGCGTGTACCACATGCATCGGGCAATTCAGAGCATAATTACTTCCCAAATCGTACTCGGAGGAACAGAAGTAATTTCAGAGTCACATTACAATGCTGATCAACTTATTTCATCCACACATCCGTCCGCCACGCAGAGCTCATTTCTGGTCTGGGCCCCACGAGTGCCTTTCAGAAATTCGTGCTAAAATCAGACGGAGTGAAATTATTACCGGGAACTTCCCGATCCGCGTCTGACACCTTCAAAAAGGTATTTTTAAGAGCCGATAACGGGAACCCGCGCTCGGAAATGTTGCAAGTGGGGATCCGATCTCCTCTGTGGCCGGCCGTGCATAATGCAAAGGCTCTTAGACGTCTTTTAAGAGAGGCAGGAAAATGGAACCATCGGAGATTCTCTGCGTATATATGGCGAGAGAGAGAGAGAGAGAGGAGGAAATACTACCAGCGTAATCCCTGAGTGTCGCATAAAGTCGATTAAGGGGGGATGGGGTGGTACGGGAACTCGGGAAAAAAAAAAAAAGAAAATAATTATCCTCCCCTCCTGTACTGTCGCTTGAGAAGTGTCTCGTGTTCTGCCAGTTAAAAGGAATATTTGCGGACAACTACCGTACTGCCCTTCGTAAAGGAGCAGGGAACTGTAGAGGAGTTTCTCGGTTCTCCCGAGCAACAACTGGAAGCTGGGAAGCTCTGTGTTGGTGTTCCAAGCGAGAGCTTAGAGCAGTCAAGCTTACGTGCCGGTGGGTGTCCGGAAGCCTTAAACTTTATCTGTCAAGCTCTCTCCTGGCCTACGGAGCACAAGCTTATATAGCTCTCAAGCTGTGTACTAGCATCCGCGGCAGTAACCCGAAACTTTCAAGCTTTGCACTGGCCTTCCGGGGAGCAGCTTACAGCTGTCAAGCTTTTTACCCCGGCAGCCAAAACGGTAGCTGATAATCGTCAAGCTGTTTACTGGCATCCCAAGTAAAAGTAGCTTAAAACCGTCAAGCTTTGCATTGGCCTCCGGATTAGCGGTGGCTTCGAGCTGTCCAGCTCTTGTGTCGGCCCTCAAGGGACAGCAGCAGTGAGAACAGCGCCGCTGACAGCAGGGGCCGGAGCAGCATTACAGCAGTGGGCAAAACGGCTGATGATTAGTCACCTCCCTGACGCTCTGACGACTCCAGCCAGCGACCTCTGTCAGGCGCACGGTCCACTACTCCTGAAGGAGACCAGCTGGGCAGGCACACACACACACACACACACACACACACACGCACGCACACGCACGCACACGCACGCACACGCACACACAGGGTGGGTAGAAGCTGTTGCCTCCTCGTTAGGCAACACGCACCGTTGCTTCGCCTCGCTCTCTCAACTTTGAACTGCCGTCCCCTGAAGCCTGAAGTCTGTGTCTCTCCCCCCCCCCTCTCCCCCCTCCCTCCTCCCCCCCATTTCCCCTGAAGCTAGAATGATTCCCCTTCGCTCGAGCCCTGAAATTCTATCGTTCTGAAGCTTGTGGTTCAGAGCGTGAAGTCCGCCTTTTTCAGAACCCCCGTTGATGTCGCCCCTCCCCTGGGATATGAAGTTCACCTCCTGAAAGCTTATTCAAGAGTTTGAAGTTATGCACATCGCCTTCTGGAGTGAAGTTCCATCCTCCAAGATATGAGGAAGTTGTATTTTCATGGTTAATGCCCTTCAAGCAAACTTACAAGCTGAAAAATCACTTCCTCTGAAGTTTTCAGCTTAATTGTGTACTCGTGTGGATTTCTGAATATATATATATCTTTCTACCCAATTTATTCATTTGATTACTTCCGACAAAGTCCTGGGAAGCTGTCGAATTCACCAGCATCAAAGCTTACGTTTATTTTCGTCTCTTTTGTCTCACCATATCTTGCGGTATGCCTTCAACGCTTTCAAAGATTTCAGTTAAACATTCATATAATTCGGAGAACGAATATACTTCTTTTTTCAAAATGAAAACAGGCAATTCAGCTACTTTTCATCAGTAGCCTTTGCAAAACTGGATTTTCTTTTTTCTTTCTTCAGCACATTTTGCAGAGTAACCGATCCGCGTGAATGCGCCAGAATAGAATACCTTTTCGGCGGCACTTCGCAATTCTCTGGCGAACAAGATTCTGAGGAACCAGTGCGTTTATAAGTCATTCGCTCGTGTTTCCATCCTTTATTTCTCTCCTTCATTTTTTTTTGTTTACCTTACTCTCGAACCACCGTGTTTGCGTCTCTTGCTTGGCTTTACTCTCGTACCTCCAGCATTCTTTTACTTCTTTACTTCCATGCTCTGCTCTTGCTTCTGCAACATGGCCACCAGCTTTTGTCTCCGTCCTCCGTCAAGCTTTGTTCCGTCTCTGATCCTCTTGATAAGTATCTGTCTATCGACCAGCCCCGACGGGGAGGATGAACAGCTGGGTTGGCTGTGGGCCGACTTGGCCAAACCAGGGTTTCGATCCCGTAGTCTCCCAATCCTTTGTAAGAGGTTCACAAATTCTAAATTCTTCTTTTTTTTTTCCATCCTACTTAATCCTATAGTCACCATGCTCGTGATACGTCCCCCCCCCCTTCCGCTCTCTCTCCACCACACCACTCTCCCTGACTCTCACACTCTGCACCCCACCCCGACCAATACACCCTACATCTGCC
>JAYMFT010318978.1:0-10025 GCA_038088735.1 Panulirus argus | reverse complement strand
TACTTCTTCATCCCACCACTCACTACCCTTCCTAATCTGCCCACCTCCCACCTTTCTCATGCCACATACATCTCTTGTACATTCCATCACTGCCTCCTCGAATACATCTTATTCCTCAGCCACTCCCCTCACTTCACTTCCTCTCACCTTTTGCCATTCTACACTCTTTAATAATATTATATTAATTGTTTACACGTTTTATTTTGCAGCGGATTTATATCCTCGACATACCCAGTTTCGACACATAGAGTACCCGACACTGACAGCCATATCTGTGATGGAGATGGACTTTGAGCGAATAGACATAAATCAGTGTCCAAAAGGAGAAGGCAATTCTGGGCCTAATAAATTTGCAGATACTGCTAGATGCAAGAAAGATACAACAGAGGTATTTTTAACCATTACCTGTTTTCATTTATGGGACTGTGTATTTATTATATAATGTAACTCATTACTCATGGTTATACCCTGAGTTAAAGACACTCTTGGTGAGATTTTATCACTGGAGTAAAATTTCATTGAAGAACCTGTCACCCCAATAGAGTCCATTCTTTACCTGCTACTGCTTGTAGCGCAGTCTTAAAGCTGCGGGGGCCACTTGAGAAGGGGTCTTGGAGATGTGTAATAATGATAAAGTACCACATACCTCCATATATAGCTTATTTAATGGTACATTTGTGTGTAAAGAAAGCTGTTATGTATAACTTTCATCAGAATTTATGATTTCATATACTGGTTAACTTTGTGTCATAGTAAATGAAAGCATGGTTTTCATTAGTGGTCTTCATGCTTATGCATTTGTTTGGCTTCCTTATAGTATTATGCATTTGCATTTCATATTTGCACAGTTTAATATACAAAATCTAAAGAGTGTTTACTGTTTTAATGCAGAATTATTTTGGAAGTATAATTTATAATTATCCCTGGGGATAGGGGAGAAAGAATACTTCCCATGTATTCCCTGCTTGTCATAGAAGGCAACTAAAAGGGTTAGGAATGGGGACTGGAAATCCTCCCCTCCTGTTTTACTTTTTCAAAAGAAGGAACAGAGAAGGGGCCCAAGTAAGGATTTTCCCTCTTAAGACTCAGTAATTTGTCCTTGATGCTACCTCACTAATGCAGGAAATGGTAAATATGTATGAAAAAAGATAGTAATTGTAACACACACAAGAAATGGAAAAATTTTCTTGAAAAGAAGGAAAAAGCTTCGAACTCATAGATTAATGAAACCATGTTACTATAATATTAAAGTTGATTGCACATGCAGTAACTTTCATAATGATTGTGCTTTTTTGTCTTCATAACAGTGTGAGCCTTTAGATGGTTATGGTTTTCGACGAGGTGGTTATCAGTGTCGATGTAAACCAGGATTCCGTTTACCCAATATTGTACGTCGTCCTTATCTTGGAGAATTCATTGAGAGGGCAACGCTTTTTCAGTACCGCAACTCCTTCAGCTGTACACCTATTGGTTGTAAGTAACTTTCTGTTTGACACTCTACTCTTTAGATGTTGAGTGTTGTTTGATAGTACTGCTGTCATTCTGAGGTCTCAAGTTTTGACATATGATGGCTGAATATTGTTGGCATGCTTCTCTGCTGGTTGAAATATGTTAGCAGTTTGAGCAGCATTGTAGCAAATATGCAGGCCATTTTATGAATATCGATAATTCAATCAATGTAGAGTCCATGTCCTTATATTCAGAGCTTCATAAAGTAATTGTTTAAATGCATGATGTTCTAAGGTGTTTTATATTGTCTTTCATTATAAAATGTACTTCCCTGACCCTGATATGCAAGCTGAAGACATCATTTTGCTCTACACAGTGACAGAGACCAAGAACCAAATATTTCAGAGATCAATGATTCTGCCTTTGCTTCTAAATTCTATCACTTGACAGCACTTGCACATCAATAGTAGGGTAAGAATGTAGTGATTAGTGCTCCTGTTTGTGTGGATAGCCATCCCCTTTCACTGCTGTTGTAAGAACCAGCTAGTGAGTCCTGAATTTTTAAAAGTATTATTATATACTACCATGTTGTTACGTGTAATGTTGTTATATATTTCTTTGGCAGATTTGAAGGGATTTAGTTGTATTATAAAGACTGGATTTTTAATGATGCAGGATGATATAGATTAACATTGGAGAATGCCTAGAAGACTTGTTTGTTTTGTGTGTTTACCAGAAATTATGTAGTTATTGTGTATCAAATTATTTAATACATTACCATAAGTAACTTCCTGGACTAATGTATTGTACAAAGTTTGGGGATATCACTCATCATGAGGTCACCCAGCCAATGGAATCTGAATATCTCCATAGAAGGCTTATTACACAAATCTGAAAAAACTGTTGGAAAGATTGAAGTATGTTAAATCATCTTACCTTGTGCTGGACATCACTTTTGCAATGCATAAAGAATTAAGCTAAGTATCATCCCATCACTCATATCCCAATTAGAGCAGATCTTTGCTCACACAGAAAACATCCTCTTGACAGTTAGTCATCTAGTGGATCTGAAGAACAATAGAGAAGGTTTCCTGTCCAGAGGCAAAGCATTGATGGGGGTAGTGTCCAAAAGTTTCTCCACATAAGACCTTGCAATGCCAGACAATACCAGCCAACCTTGTTTTATGTCTTCATGCCATAGCAAAATGTCCATAGGAGCAGATCCTCCTTTATCTATAAATTGGAATTACATCCACAGCTTTTAAGAGCTACCCTCTGTTAGGAATATTAGCCCATGATAATGGAAAAAGTTCACCAATCTTCAAGCCCAGATGGCCCTATTCTAGACAAAGGAACTCTAGTTTCCAATTCTGCACAACTGTGGCATTAACCCATTTCCTCTAAAGAAAAATTCAGCCCTGGTGAGGGTATACAGGATATTCATACAAGACCAGGAATGACAGAAATTCTTGAATTAACATCAGTGAATTTTCTACAAAATGTATTTAAAATGTATTTAAATAGAGAGGCAAGAAACAAGTAGCAACAGAGACTGCTTAGGTGCTTCAGAGACTTTAGTAAGATTGTTCAAAACCAACTGCAAATTAGAGGGGCATATTGTTTTGCATCTATCCATGCATCCTTGTGTTCATCCATCTGTCATTCCTTCTGTCCCATATGATCTTGTATACATGATATCCAAAGACTTGATAATTGGATGTGGACCAGTCTTGTTTTACTGATATTTTTTTTTTTTTAAGGCTTCAGTCACAGATAAATCTCTACATCAAGGCTGGGTCATAATTGAAATATAGAGAGGTTAATGAAAGAGAAAAAGAAAAGACAAGGGGATGTATCGATGAATTTTGGAGAAGTGAAAAAACCTGTCTTTTAAGATGCAACAGGTCGTAGTTGTTGGGGTAGGGAATTCCAAAGCTTCAAGATGTAGGGAAAGAAACTGTTATCAAAACAGCCTACCCATGAGTTGTCAGTGGCCTTAAAGAAATCATGTGATGCAGCAGTTTGCTGAGTATTGTTTGGTTAAGCTAATTTGTGAGGCCATGCAAACAGCCAGCTCTAGGAAGCAAAAGCCAAAGAGGGAAAGTGAAACAATATTACGGCATAGGGCAGGTGGGTCAAGTTTGGAAGTTAGCCTAGGAGAGTTTATAAGTCGGATTGCTGTCACCTCAACTCTATCAAGAAAGGATGCAGAGCTAGAACCACCCTAGATGTGAGAGCAGTACTCCATACGAGGACAGATCAGTCCTTTGTATAAATGGAGCAACTGTTCGGAAGAAAAGAAATTTTGACATATAAACAGGACTCCCAGTTTCTTAGAGGCAGACTCAGCCATTTCTGTAATGTGGGTTTTCCAAGATAGAGTGGATATTACAGTAATAACAAGTATGTTCATTAAGTCAAGAGGGAGAACTCAAAGGCAAGAAGGAAGTAGTAAAGAATTTTTGATAGATAGATGAGTAGAAACTGGATTTGGGAGGCATTAAACTTAACCAATTTTGTTTACTCCATTGAGATATCCTGTCCAAGTCTGAGTTTATTGAGGAAGTTGCATTGAGACAAGGTGCAGATTGAGTGAGAGAAGAAGGAGCAGAATTGAACGATTAGGAGTAATGCAGTGATAAGTCATCAGCATGAGAGTGCATTTGGTTATTTATGGAAGGAAGGAAATCATTGATAAAATGGAGAAAAAGTGAAGGAGACAGGACAGAACCTTGAGGGACACTGCTGTTGTTGAAGAATTGCAGAGAGGCTGATCCATCAACAACCATGGAGATAGATCAGCCAGAGAGGAACTAGATATGAGGAAGCAAAGTGAGGGAGGGAACCAAAGATAGGAGCCCATAGAGATAAGACCCTGATGCCAGACCCCGCCAAAAGCTTTGGATACATCAGGGGCAACTACATAGGATTCCCCAAATTCTTTCAGGGATGATAATCCTATCTTAAGGATAGAATATCACCAGTGGATGTTGCCTTACAGTGCCTTGCTGGTTAACAGAGAAAAGATTGTGAGATTCAGGATGTCTGAGGATATGGGAATTGGGGAGGGATTCAAAGACTTTGGAAGTGGTAGATGTCGAAACTACTGGACAATAGTTCAAGGTGTTAGAACTGTCTCCCTTCTTAGGGATGGGATATATTAATGCATGCTTCCAAGAAGAGGAAAAAGTACAATGCTCTCTACCTGATGAAGTTTTTGAGGTTTTAGATCAGGGCAGAGTCTTGTGCAATGAAATGCTACTAAAATGATTATACAGACAATATCTAAAGACTGCTTGGATGAGGGTGTGAACCAAACTTACACTGTGGATAGTACATACATAGTTTTACATCTTATTGAGTTTAGATCAGGGGGATCAAATGTTGAGGTCACCGTATTGTGTACCTTTAAATGTTAATGAATGTTTGTGTACCCAGGACTTAGTGACTTTAGGGTGGACATTGATCCATCTTGTACCACAAATACCATATAGATGTGTAAAGGTTTACACTTGAATTATATTTGGATCTCTAGTTTCAGTTTTCAAATTGCAAGGATAGTGGATCTATATGCCACAAGGACTGGAGATATGAAAGGATGTACAGTATATGAAATTGGTTGTTGCTAAGTAAAGGATACTGGTCTGAAGATATTCACATGAAGGAAATATGAATATGGAAAGTATAATGGCAAATTGGTCAGCTGAAAACTTCCACTTATTTTCTGAAGACCCAGCTGCATTCATAGATGTTGCTTTGCTGAGAGTTAAATGGTAATGGTGGTAGATGTGTTTTTTCAGCATTTTTAAGTGAGTAAAGTATGTGGAGTGTAGGGAAAACAGAGTAGAGAACAAAAATTATAATTATAATCATTAATTTGGCACATAGGAGTGTTTGCAGGATATTGATGGTGGAAATTTAGCTATTAAGATTTGATATCCAAACCTGTTTGATAATATAGAAGTTGAAGTGGATAAACAGGGTAGAAGATAAATTATATATCTCATTTCTTCTTTTTTGGGTTATGGAACCTCATTGATAAGATTGATTAGCATACCTAACATATCTGACATGAAAGTAAAGGGATGAATGTAGCTATTACATCTGACATGAAATAATGCATTTAAAAGTGTTGATAATCATTGGAATGTTTAATATGTTTATAAGTCAGTTAATGGAATTTCTAATGGTATATACTGTAAGGTGTGTAATTCTGTCTGTGCAGGGATCCAAAAGCTTCCGTTTGACTACAACAAGATGGATGAATATGAGCGGCAAAAGTATTTAGCCAGGGATTATTACAACGTGTCAGGAGCTGAAGCTGCAAGGACAAGTACTATTAATGTAGAGGAAGTGATAGAGTATCTTAAATCTGTCACTCCAGAGAACTGTAAAAGCATTCCCCCTGATGATCTAGTACTAACAGGTGACATTGGCTTTGGGATGGAGAAACAGTTTGAGAATGAAGCTAGGATGGCACTTCGACTTGCAAACTTCCTTAGTGCTTTCCTTCAGGTAAGGCTACATCCTTGTATAGTGCCATTGTACAAAGGCAAAAGGGATAAAGGTGAGTGTTCAACCTACAGAAGCATAAGTTTTGAGTATACCTGGAAAATTGTATAGGAGGGTATTGATTGAGAGGGTGAAGGCATGTGCAGAGCATCAGATTGGGAAGCAGTGTGGTTTCAGAAATGGTAGAGGATGTGTGGATCAGGTGTTTACTTTGAAGAATGTATGTGACAAATACTTAGAAAAACAGATGGATTTGTATGTGGCATTTATGGATCTGGAGAAGGCATATGATAGGGGTGATTGAGATGCTCTGTGGAAGCTCTTAAGAATGTATGGTGTAAAAGGTAAGCTGTTAGAAGCAATGAGAAATTTTTATCAAGGGCGTAAGGCATGTGTACAAGTAGGAAGAGAGGAGAGTGATGGGATCCCAGTGAAGGTCGGTCTGCATCAGGGGTGTGTGATGTCACCATGGTTGTTTAATTTGTTTATGGACGTGGTGGTTAGGGAGGTAAATGCAAGAGTTTTGGAGAGGGGTGAGTGTGCAGTCTGTTGGAGATGAGAGGGCTGAGAAGTGAGTCAGTTTGTCACTGATGATACAGCACTGGTGGCTGATTTGAGTAAGAAACTGCAGAAGTTGGTTACTGAGTTTGGAAAAGTGAATGAAAGGAGAAAGTTGAGAGTAACTGTGAATAAGAGCAAGGTTATTAAGTCCAGCAGGGTTGAGGGACAAGTTAGTTGGGATGTAAGTAATGATGGAGAAAAATTCTAGGAATTGAAGTGTTTTACATATCTGGGAGTGGACTTTGCAGCGAATGGAACCATGGAAGCTAAAGTGAGTCATAGGGTGGGGGAGGGGGCGAAGGTTCTGCAAGCAGTGGAGAATATATGGAAAGAGAGAAAGTTATCTTGGAGAGCAAAATGTGTATGTTTGAAGGAATAGTAGTTCCAGTAATAATATATGGTTGAGGCATGGGCCATAGATAGGGTTGTGTGGAGGAGGGTGGATGTATTGGAAATGAAATGTTTGATGACAGTATGTGGTATGAGGTGCTTTGATCGAGTAAGTAATGAAAGGGTAAGAGAGGTGTGGTAATAAAAAGAATGTGGTTGAGAGAGCAGGAGAGGATGTGTTGAAATGGTTTGGACATATGGACAGAATGAATGATGAAAGGTTTGACAAAGAGAATATGTGTCAGAGGTTGAGGGAACAAGGAGAAGCAGGAGACCAAGTTGGAGGTGGAAGGATTAAGTGAAAAAAATTTTGAGCAATTGGGGCCTGAACATGCAGGAGAGTGAAAGGTATGCACGGAATAGAGTGAATTGGAATGATGTGGTATACTGGGGTTGACATGCTGTCATTGGACTGAACCAGAGCATGTGAAGCATCTGGGGTAAACCATGGAAAGGTGTGTGGGGCCTGGGTGTGGATAGGAAGCTGTGGTTTCGATGCATTACACATGACAGCTAGAGACTGAGTGAGCGAATGTGGCTTTTTTTTTTTCGTGTTTCTTGGCGCTACCTTTCTGACACAGGTGGTGGCAATGCTGTTTCTTGTGGGACAAAGTGGTGCCAGGAATGGATAAAGGCAAGTAAGTATGAATATGTACATGTATATGTATCTATATATACGTGTATGTGCATAATTGTGTGTATGAGTAGATGGGTCTTTCTTCGTCTGTTTTCTGGCACTACCTTTCTAACTCGGGAAACGGCGATCAGTTGTGATTGAATAAATAAATAGATATATTATGTCATGGCACCAACAGCTTTGGTGATTTTTGTAGTGGTGGTATATATATTTAGCCATGTTCATGTTTACACTATACATTGACGTGAAACGTTGTAAGACACAATCATTGTCAGTATAGTTTCCCATGTCTTTTTCATTGCCACATTGGTGGGTCAGACGATCCTTTGATTTTAACCTGATTTTTTTATACTTCATAGATTGTGGACCATAATGAAATCTTCTCGGGTGTGCGTGTGGTTGACCGGCCCCTGACAGAGGATCAGATGATGGGGGAAGTGTTGTCAATCATCCTTGGCAACAGCAGGGTGAGTTCTTCCCATTTCATTTCTAAATGTAGATATGGTTTGTGTATAATTCGAGTGAAGGTAAGTCTGCATCAGGGATGAAGGCCCCACTTGAAAATTCATCAGCATCAGCAGAAAGAAAGAGAGGGAAATTTATACCCAGCAAGCTAGAACCAGTGAATGGCTGCATGATGAATGCATCATGCTCATCCATTGAGGGTTAATTTGCATCATGCAGGAATAAGGGGGATACTGTGTCAGTGGACAGAAGATTATCTTGATGTAAGGAAACATTAGGTAGAAGTAGATAGGAGCATCAGGTAGAAACAGCAGGTTTGAAAATTAGGTTGACTCATTGGTAGTTGTAGTAGGTAGAAACATTGGGTAGGAGCCTCTGAAAACACTGCACTAGAGTTGCCCTTTGCCAGTGGCATGAAAGTGAGGCACTAAAGGCTCAGCAGCATCTATGGAGATCACCAGCTGTAGAGAGACTTCTTGCTGTGGCTACCCCCTTGGGGGAGTTTCTGTAGGGAATGGGCATAATATATATAGATAGATAGAGAATGCATGTCCAAAGAACCTTTTCAAAGTAGGTGGAGGTCACTAGTGGTGTGCTGCAGGGTTCTAGGACCATTACTCCTCTTGATATATGTAAATGACTTAACTGGAAGTATGGACTTTTATTTGAAAATGTTTGCACATGATGCAAAAGTCATGATGGAAGTGAAAAGTGTGGTGGATTGCCTCAACTTATAAGGGGATCTAAACAGACTTCAAAGTTGGTCTGTTACATGGTTGTTGAACTTCAGCGTGAGCAAATGTAAAGTAGTGAGGATGGGACAAAGTGAAAAGAAGGCCTTAGCATGAATATTATCTAACATGAAATAAGCTGTAGGAATCTGTGTATGAGAGGAACTTGGATGTTGACATTGTCCCTAACTTGTTGCCAGAGTCCCACATTAGGAGACTAGTAAAGGAGACAGACTGTCTTTTATCAAAAACTAGGATAGTATTTAAGTATATGGATAAAAAATATACAGCAAACTGTTTGTTTTATAAAAGACCAAAATTAGATTATGCTTCTTGGGTTGGTCAGTGTACTAAAAGGAACACAAAAAGATAGCAGAGATGGTCTAGAGTAGGGCAGCAAAGATGGTACCAGAATTAATAGAGTTAATCGACAGAGAAAGGCTGTAGGTCTTGAATTGTCCCAGTAGTGAAGAGATAATAGTTAGGGGTGGCTTATTCACAACCTTTAAATCTTTAAACCATATTGATGATGTACATATTAATTTATTTTTTTTTTTTTTTTTTTTTTTTTTAAGCAGGGTTAAAAGAAACAGAGAGCAGAAAGTGAAATTAAGCAAGAAACTTGTTAAAAACTATATAAAGAAGTATTTTTATTCTACAAGAGTGCTGAATGAATAGAATAATTTGAAAGAGGGTATGTTTAGTGCAAATGCCATATTGAAGTTTAAAATGTATGATAATAGAAATTGCCCTAAGAGTTTAAAACTCCCTCCCTGTATAGTACAGATAGGTAATTACATATGTACATACATCATGTCCCCTCTTAACTTTGGAGCTTTGTTAACAGAATTGATGGATAGTGAATCACATGTTACCCTAGGATTCAATGGGATTAGGGGGAGGTTACATTCCTGGGGTAGATTTCTGACTTTAATTTCCTCTCAAAAAAGTGGATATCAATAAACTTGTACTACAGTTAAGGTAAATTGTTAATGTAAGTAAGTTAAGGTAGATTGTTAATGCAAGTAGTTAAACAAAAGATAAAGCAGAACATATTACATTTGATCAAAGTATATGTATGTTATCTGACACTAATAACTCACATAAGGGAGGGATACATTTTAGACTGGCAACCAACCCAACTCTATACCCTATACCCATTTCTCTCACTAGTTCACCTTTCTTTTTTTTTTTTTTTTTTTTAGGCTCCAGTCACGGACAAAAGTCCACATTAAGGCCGGGCCCTAATTGAAATATAGAGAGAGTTGAGAAATTGGGAA
>JAYMFT010318967.1:0-10025 GCA_038088735.1 Panulirus argus | reverse complement strand
ATATATATATATATATATATATATATATATATATATATATATATATATATATATGCACACACACACATACACATGCTTATTGCCATAGGAGTCCTTATTTTTCTCACATGGCTCTTGCAGCACTCAGGAATATGGCCATGTCTAGTGGTTGGGACCACAGGTCGCAGTGTTGTGATGAGTGTGCAGAGAGTGCAGGGCAGTTGTATTTGTAAATGCTTGGTATCTTCCTTATGTAAATTACATAAAGGGCATGTAGGATCTTGGGATAAGTTGATGAGTGATTTCCAGAGTATAATCAGGAGAGTGTTACTTAGGTTTGTCTGGGTAGTGTGGTCTCCGATTTATGTGTGTCTGGTGGTTTGGCATTTACAACTAAGTTAGGGGGTTGATTGTTCTGTTTGATGGGTTATTTTAGTGAGTGTATGTTTTATTAATGTTATAATTTTTGGAGGTGGTGGGATCTGTGAATGGAGATTACTGAAGTATGAGGCAGGGGTAAGGTTTTTATTTATTCTTGGGGGTTGGTGGTTAGAGTGGTTCAGGTGGGAGGGGTCTGGTGCTGTTGCATAGAATTGAGTGCTAAGCATGTTGAGGTGGGTTTGTAATATGAGTATCTTCATTTCACTGCAAAGATTTTGGGTGTTTGTGGTTGCTGAACAGAGACGTGATTTTTCTAAGAGTCCAGTTTTGTGTGGCTTGCAGCTTTGTTATATTTTCTTTTGATTGGATGGAAGACCAAGTAGGTGAAACAATTTGAATTGATGTGGTTGGATTGTTCCTGGTGTTTTCTTGCTATGTTGGATATCGCAAACAAGCATGGAAAATTACATAATAGATTTTTCATCTCTTTGCAGGTGTGCCTGTCCTGATCTTTGCAAATAAGCAAGACCTGTTCAATGCTGCCCCTGCTTCAGAGATAGCAGAGGGTCTTCAGTTACATACCATTCGGGACCGCACATGGCAGATACAGGCATGCTCAGCTATGTCAGGCGAGGGTGTTAAAGTAAGTAGAATCTTTAGTAGATTTAGTAGAATTTTTGGAGAAAATCATTCGAAGAAAAGTATTTGTATACACAGCTTGGGTTAAGTATGATATAATGATTTTCATTAACACTTAATCCTTTTGATTCCAGAGTCCTTTGATAACTGGAACATTTATTTTTCTGTATTATTTCCAGAAAATTTTCTTATTTCTGGTGTATGGAGACAAGTTCCAGAACATAAGGATTAATTGTGTTAACATATGAAACAACACATGGTCACCACTGCACAGTGACCCATTATCTAGTGTTCCTAAAAAGGAAATTAGATAATGTAGATACAGAAAAGATTAAAGAATGCCTCAAAAATGGTGTGGCAATAGTGGATGATTGCTCACCAGAGCAGTCGTTCAATAGGAAGTACACAGTTGTGTCATTTTCTCATTAATTATGGAATCTACCTCTTTTTAGTTAACTACTAAAACAGTTCATTCCACAAAAACTAGATAGCAAATCCCATAAGTTAAAAGGAAAAGTTGGGGTAGTGTTGGTGTTGGAGGAGGGAGGTGATTAGGGAGTAACCTCAATCCCCCTCCCTCCAATTTATGGTAGTGATGCAACCCAAATTCATATGTTGTAACACTGCATATGTTGAAATAGTGTTGAAATTGATATTTGATTTCAGTACAAACATGTTAGAAAAGAAATAAATCACTTTTATGTAGAAACATTACTACTATCTTCAGATCACAAGTATGGCTTCCATAAGGCGAGATCCACTGGTGATATTCTTTCCTATCTTACTAATGTTTGGTCATCATCCTTGAAAGATTTTGTGCAGTCATATGTAGTTGCCCTTGACATATCTAAGGATTTTGACAGGGTGTGGCATCGGGGTCTCAGCTCTAAGCTCCCCTCTTTTGGCTTCCCTCCCTCACTTTGCTCCTTGATATCTAGCTTCCTCTCTGGCTGATCTACCTCTGTAGTTGTTGATGGATCAACCTCCCACTTCTCTTCATCAACAGCCGTATCCCTCAAGGGTCTGTCCTGTCTCCTACACTTTTTCTCCTTTTTCTCAATGAGTCCCTCTCCTCCACAAATAATCCAGTGCACTCAAACACTGATGACTCAATGCTGCATTCATCCTCATCCTTCAATTCTTCTCCCTCTTCTCTCACTTGATCTGCTTCTCGCTTTGACACAGCTTCCACAATAAACTTGGACTTGGACAGGATATCTCATTGGGGTACGCAAAATCTTGTTAAGTTTAATGCCTCCAGGACCCAATTTCTACCCATCTCTCTGTTGAAAACTCCTCACAGCTCTCGTCTTTCCTTTGACGGTTCTGTAATTCCACCTCTTGACTCAGTGAACATACTTGGTAAAAATACTGTAACATTCACTCTTTCTTGGAAACCCCACATTACGGGAATAGCTAAGTCTGCCTTTAAGAAACTGGGTGTCCTGTTTAGTTGTCGAAACTTCTCTTCTGAACAGTCGCTCTGTTTATACAAGGGATTTATTCATTCTTGTGTGGAGTACTGCTGTCACATTTGCGTTGGTTCTAGCTGTTTCCTTACTTGACATATTTGAGTTGAAAGTGGTCCAACTTATAAACTGTCCCAGGCTAACCTCCAAACTTGACCCCCTTGTCCTATGCCTTAATGTTGGTTGACTTTCCATCTTCTATAGGTATTACTTTGGTTTTTGCTCCCGAGAGCTGGCTGCTTGTATGCCCCCACCACTAGCTAGACCATGCAGTACTCAGCAAGCTGCTGCGTCACATGATTATCCTCTGGCCATTGGCAACTCAAGAGTGGGCCATTTTGATAACTGCTTCTTTCCCTACACATCGAAGCTTTGGAACCCTCTACCATCCCATGTCTTTCCCAATAACTATGACCTTGCTTATTTCAAAAGACAGGTCTTTCACTCTCTCAGAAATTTGTAAATACTTTCCTATGTCTTTTCTTTTTCCGTTTCATAATTTTCTATGTTTCAGTTAAGGCCTGGCCTTGATGTGGACTTTTGTCCATGACTGGAGCCTTCACCAAAAAAGAAATTAATGAGTGAACTTCTGTCATTTCATTTTCTCAGTAACAGGGAATCCATTACACTTAGTATTAGCAAAAATATAGCCAATCCAAAATTATTAACTCATGGATTTGAGTATTGATGTTCACAGTATAGCAGCCAATCTGAATAGGGGTTCTCTTATTATAACAAGACATTGTGTAGTATCACAGCCTAGGAAAATCAAATGGGAGGGAAATCTGAATTAAAGGCAACCTTTAATTAGTAGTTCAGTATGAGTCATTACCTAGTATATATGTTAATGTGCTAGAGAATCTTGAAAAAACAGTGTACGTCACCTGGAACATACCAATGTATTGAACATAAGTGAAAGGGAATAATGTTCATTGTGGATCATTTGAAGAGATTTTAAAAGTAACTGAAAAGACAAAATGTAATTATATCCTTGGAGTTTATTAAGAACCTGGGGAAATGATTAGAGGAGGGGTCTAGGTGACATACAAATATTTTCATGCATCACATGAGGGTCTTGGAAAGAAGATAGATGGAAAAGTAGGTTGAGCATCAGTTACATTCTGTATGAAATAAAATCATAGAAAATCATAGGGTGTTAAGGATTATTATAAGAAGTATTAGAATTACTCTAAGCAAAGAGAGAAAGTATAAAGTAAGGAATGAACTAGAAAATTGAAAGGATTACAGGGAATATGTTTAGAGATGAAAAAGGTAGATGTGTAAAGTTTGGGGAAAACAGATTATGTCATAGACTTTGAAAAGCATTTAATGAAATTGATAGAATTAGACTGGTGAATGTTTTGAGGAATCCTATGGTTGTGTATATTCATAAAAGATGGACCCATTTTTTTTTTTTTAAGAATTTTTTTTTAGAAATTATAGTAGGTTAAGGAGTGCCCAAAAAGGAATGGAAGGAACTAATGTTGTCATATACAGATGGTATATTAATAAGGGAAATAGGAGAAAACTTGCAGGATAATGTGAGGTAATTTGAAAGGTTGTAGAAGGATGGAAATAGAAAGTGATTTCTAACAAGAGTATGATGGTATTTAAGGAAAAAAAGTAAGTACGAGATCTGTTTGGAGGATGGCAAGTTTAAAGGTAGGCTAAGAATTTCAGATGTATCAGAAATTTCCAGAATAAAGTTTCAAGAATGGACATGAGATGGTAATAGAAGGTAGACAGGTTGCTGGTAGTTTGAGGAATGTATTGAGGAGTAAAGTAAAAACCCTGCAAGTGTATCTGAACTCAGCCACTTTGATTTTCAGGATTGCTGGTGATGGAGATGGATTTCCCAAAATTAGAATGTGGAGGAGGATGAGTGGACAGAGTAATACTTGAGAATGTCAGAATGAATTGTGGAATAGAGAAAGGAGTAATTGTAAAGGTGAGGAATGGAGAGATGAGATACTTTTGACAAATGCAAAGAATGCATGCAAAAAGGATGACTAAGAGAGTGGAAACAAGGTGAAGGAGGAAAGACTCACAGTGAGATGGAAGGACTGAGTGAAATGATATGTAGATGAAAGGGATATAACCATAAGGGAATGTTTAGAAAAGTAGGGGCCTGCATGCATCACCTTGCTGGGCTTTTAAGAGATGTTGTTAGAGATGTAAGATTAGATAGTTGTTTTGTGTGATTAGTATGAGTTTAAGATTTATTAATACTGTGCTCTTGTTCCACAGGATGGATTAGAGTGGGTTTGTAAGACCCTCAAAAAGAAGTGAGGTATGTTCACTCGTACAGCATGTAGTGTAATCTGTCCTAGTGCCACATGCGCTTGTCACTGTATTAGGGAAAAGACTGACACAATACACCATACAATATTTGCACAAATTAGAATTAATGGATATGTCATCTGTTTTGAAATAATCTTAAACAGGGTTGACACACTGATTTGAAATAATCCTAAATTGGGTTGATAAAATGATTTGTTATGCAGTCAACCGTTTTATGCAACACTATTTTTTAATTATAAATCACTAGCTACTTCAGAATTCTAATAATCATGGCATAGAAAGATGTGCTAAAGTATCTTTTACAGTAGCATTACTTTGAGGATTACTTGTTATAATTTTGTTGTTTGACAAATTAGGATATTTATTGTTTTAATCACATGATGGTAACACTTGATTGCATATGTAGATATAGAATCTAGAGGTCACTGTGTATTATGTTTGACAGATACTGTTAGTACATAAGAAATCATATAATGTTTCCAAAAATGAAATTCAGAATATGAAGTAAATATCATGGATACATACTATTCTGCTGAGAACAGAAGCTTGTTTATCACTAGAGATTATTGCAGCAATTAGAAATTTGAAATATGTGTTTACTGTATGTAGAGATGTTTTATTTCATTAAATATTTTTCATCAGTGAAGTATGCATTGAATACAAACAGTTGTGCATTTTATTTACTTTTCATTTTGTTTTCAAATGATAATGTATAGAGGGTTAAATGTTTGTAAGTGAAAATATCAGTTGGATAGTAGGACAACTATCATATGAAACTAAGATATGTTTTGTTGTTTGTTTTTTCAAATTATTTTCTTAATGGTATAACTTATTGATGCACTAGATTCGTGATTGGCCATTGAATGCCAGGAGATGAGTTTATTTTTTTTTTTCTTCTTCTTTTTTTGCTAGTAAAATGGTACAAACTTACCTTACCAAAGATATGTTTGCTACAGCAGAATTGGGAATCAGTTTTTGTTCTGAGTCAGGTAGAGTGTGTTTGGCGCATCACGTTTATATTTTAGGGCCATCTTAAACTGGAAATTTCACCACAATAATATAAGCTTGAAGGTTGATGGGGAGAAAGTGGTAATAGTTATTCAGAGTGTGATAGGTTAAATTGAAATCATTACTAGGCATTTGAAAGTATTTTATGTCTTGTAAGACAAATTTAATTTTGTTTTGAATATTTTCAGCCCCTGGGATAGATTTGCTTATCTTTAATTTTTTTTATAAGAAGTCCAGTAATTGCTGTACTGAAAATCAAACCTTCACTGTTATATCTGAGCATATCCTTTGTGCTTTCTCCCACTGTTTATCAGAATGGATACCTCTATAATTTTCAGATTATTACATGCAAGTAGTGGGATCAGAGCAGTGGTGTATAGAATAACTTTAATATGAATGATTTACCAGCCTAGATTATTTTTGTGACTTTAGTCCTTTTTCAGAGTATTCATGCATACCACTTAGTTGGACACTTAAAGAAATATATGTGGCTTGTTAAACTTATCGTAAAGAAATATTTGAGTTCATCATAATTCTAGAAAAAGACACTTTGCAATTGGTGAGTTTACTAATGATATAGGTAGTTACCAATGATTTTTTGAGAACCATTCTCTAGTATGCTTTGAATGGCAGTGTTTGTTTGTCTGTATTGTCCATTGATCTTCAGTAGTCTGTGTTACTGATGGGGTCAATTGTCTGAATGACTATTGCTTTTGCACATTATAGGTCTTGGTGTGGCATGAATGCATCACTGCTTTCACAGCCCTAAGATGGTTTTAGTTCTGGAACCAGAATGGCTTGGTTAATGAATTAGTAGAGCTAATCATTATGTCATGAAGAGCCAGGGACTGTCACTGATTTAGCCTTAATTTACCAGGGAATGCTGTTCTGATGAATTGGAAGTCAGCATATAGATGATGATATTGAAAATGTATACCATACCTTAGATTTCTACCTATGGATGAACATTGCCAGATATATATTGTTTTTATTGGCTAAGAAATTTAAATGCCTAACAGAGGTTCTCAGTTAGTCCTCACATGAATTACAGGAATGCTATTAGATAACCAGGAGAGCGATACTGTATATTTTAGATCAGTGGTTCTTAAACTAAGGGTCACAGCCTAAATATAAGTTGCTCATCTGTTCAAATGGGTTATATGAAAGGAGACTCCCAAATATTCAGACGGATCACAAGACTGTTATTGTCATCAAGGCTGTAAAGTGTAAAAAGCTGCAGTCTTCATCCTGCTACTGACCAGCACACACATGGTGTTACTTGTAACAACGGCTGGTTTATTATAGATTTTGTTTAGAAAAAATTGTGCCGGGTGATACTATCATCGATTTGAATCTGGTTAGGCAGGATGTCAACATAAGCGCTGACAAAGAAGCTTCAAAACAGGCTGCAGTCTGAGCATGATCTGCACTGTAGCATGTCTGACGCAACACCTCACTTTGAAAATCTGTCTAATACAAAGCAAGGTCATTCCTTACATTGATTTGAATTATATTTTTCATATTTGATTAGATTGTTAGTATATTATTAACTTGGACCATATTATATTTTATTGTATTATATTGTTTAAACTATCAAAATAAAAAAACATTATTTCTGTAATTTTTGAGTTCATTTTATACTGTGGGTTGCATGCATGCATGAATAATCAAGTTATGGGTCGTGATGAGAAAAGTTTAAGAACCACTGTTTTAGATTCCAGAAGAGTTTATTCAAACCCTGAATATGTACTTGACTCATGTACGGTGTGTGTATTATACAGTGTTGGATTAGTGTGCTGAAATCCAGAGTACGGTGTGTGGATTATTCAGTGTTGGATTAGTGTGCCGAAATCAGTTGTGGATGTATTTAAAGATTTCCCTTTTTGAAGTCAGCTTTATCTTTAGATGATATGATAGCTGCTTTGCTCATGTTTCTTAAAGAGGGAAGTTAATGTTCATTATAATGTGGTGGGATTTTATATTTCATTTTGGATTGAAGTATGCAATGATGTGTATTATGGAACATCTAGTTATTATATAAGAATTTTGATGACTTTCCTAATTCATTTTTGTTTATGAATCCCTTAACACATTCCAGGGACCAGACGATATAACATTGTGATCATAATCCGTCCAGCAACATTGATACCAGTGCTTTTAGTGGCCATAAGTTTCATACATTCCACTGTCATTTTTGTCCTGACCTTCATGGTACTTATTTTCATCGAATTTATTTACATTTTTCATGAGTCTGCAAAGCAGAAGCTCATCTTAGCTACCATTTGTGTCCATGTGTAAATCTCTCCGTCCATGTATTGTGTCCACATTTCATGTTAAGCTTAGTTGTATAAGATCATGTAACATGGCTGAACATGAGGCAGGACCAGATTTTAGTGATAAAGATGCAGCCAGTAGTGAAATTATGGAAAAATAGGCTAATTCCTTAAATCAAAATTTGCTAGTATTTACCCAATGTATTTGGTATTTTCTTGTAATGCACAATTGTTGATTTTATGTGATAGCCCAATTATCTAGTCATGTTGATTCCATTTATGTGAGCATTGAATTCTAGTCTTCATATACAGAGAAATATACCGTCTAGTCTATCCCAGTTTTATGAGATACAAAAATCTGTTTACTGTTCTTAAGGGATTGTCTTCTCAGAATATGCACTATAGTATGGAGGCAGGCAGTGTTGAAAGTAATTATATTGTTTATTTGCACATTTGTTTTCATGACATTATTCTTAATTACATTGTTTTATTCTTTTTGTATAGCAGTCGCTCTAGTCATTTTGCTTTAATAATTGTGTTAATGTATTTTTCCAACTTTGGACATGTATTCAATTACTTTTATGCTTTAGGTTTAGTATTGTTGAGCATGGCTTGTACAGGAAACTTTTTGGTAATCATAGTACAGTATACCTGTATCTTCCCTACATAGTGACATACATCTTGTTGCAAAGCTTATTTGATGCATTTTCAGATACTTTTGGCTGTCATTTTGATTTATTTTACCCAACAGAGCTATTGTAATTTGAAAAAGTCCTGATAATTTTGCAAATGCTTAATGTAATAAGCAAAAGAAAGCAGATGTAAGTTAGTTTGTATTTGTGAATGGATGGGGAATAAAGATGATATCAAACAGCACAGACTTGCCACTTTGATTTGCTTATGTATTTTTTGAGATTTGTTAACATATGTAACAATGAATACCTCAGATAGTATTATGTATTGAAGACGTTATTATATGCAATAACTGACATAATTTCCCTTTAAATCATTCCAAAGACTAAATGAGAAACTGATAAAATTCTTTATGTTTGCATAAGAGTCCAAAAGGAAAATTACTTAGTTGATAATTGAAAAGAAATTCATATGCTTTTTAACTATAATAATGTAGCACCTACATTTTTTCCAAGATGGCATGGGCAACAGCATGATATAATCATAGTCATCTTGGATTTGTTTTACACACATTTACTGATATTATTATTACAGTATCATATAACCATAGGACCCTTTTATGAAAAGGATCTTGGGGCAATAACCTCAGAACCCATATCTAAACAGCTCCAAGACTGTGCTACGCTAAAAACGGAGAGGATGAACTCCTCTGGAGTGAGAGTTTCTTTGACGAGATTGTACTCTGATGATACAACCCCACACATACTGACCATGAGTCACCTAAGGCCAGCCTGGGGTTGGACCTACTTGGGTTCAAATCCTGGGCATGGCAGTCAACCTACACCCAACCCAGGTGTTTATTCCCCCCCCCTCCCCCTCCCATTGGTCCAGGTCAATAAATTGGTATCTAGCTTAGGCTAGGGTGTGTGTGTGTGTGTTTGCAATTATGCAAAGGAGTAAAGACATGGTACATATATTTACAAGGTTAAGAGTTGTGGCAACATGAGTGTAAAACTCTCATCCTGAATGTGGAGAGGGAGACTGTGGTTTCGGTGCAGTACACATGATAGCTAGGGAATGGATGTGAGAGGATGTGGCCTTTTAAGTGTGTTTCCTGGCGCTACCTCACTGTCGCACGGGGTAGCGATGCTGTTTCCTGTGGGACGGGGTGGCACCAGGAATGGATGGGGGTGGGCAAGTATAGATATGTACTTGTGTATATGTGTATATATATATATATATATATGTGTGTGTGTGTTATCCCTGGGGATAGGGGAGAAAGAATACTTCCCACGTATTCCCTGCGTGTCATAAGAGGCGACTAAAAGGGGAGGGAGCGGGG
>JAYMFT010318966.1:9036-23460 GCA_038088735.1 Panulirus argus | reverse complement strand
ATATATATATATATATATATATATATATATATATATATATATATATATATATATATATATATATATATTATCCAAAAAATACAGTTGTAAGACTTCTTCCAGCCTCAAGATGTACTCCATCATCCCCAATACCGACAACTGTTGCCACCTACCGTATCACTCATATCTTACGAATGTCTGCCAACTTCACGAAGCCCTTAGCAAACAGTCATGCCAGGAGCTAGATCAACAGTCTGCGATAATCTAAACAAAAAATAATCAAGTTCTTCAGGTTGTCTACGAAACTGTCGTCCTGTCCGATTTGCAAATTGTCTGTCCAAAGGATGACTAGATGGGGTCTCTAGCTAATATCATATACAATTGGCCAGTTATTATCATTCATTTATCAACGCTGATAATGGCTGATTTGGAAAGTCCTAAGACACACTAAAGTCTTGAGACACATTGAAAGTCCTAAAACACAGGAAAAGTCTTCTATTTTCTTTTTAAGAAATATCGTACGGCTTATGCTGCTATGACGGGCGTTGAGGAAAAAAAAAATGGCGCTCTTCGACGAAGCTGTCTATAACTCAGTCCAGCTCCATGATATCTGGATCCTTGATCTTCACGCATTTACCACACTGGATATGGAGAAGAAATTTGCTCAGCGTACGCCAGAAGGATGAACGCCAAAGACAGGAGGCGTTAGTCGACGCAAACTACTCTCTCGTCAGCTCCACGATATCCTAAAATAGGAAGCGACAACTTAGCTAGCTGGCTCGCTCGCTCTGCGCTCCCTTGGTGCTAGTGGCTAGCCGCGCCCCATTGGTATCACCGCGCCATCTAAACCATCCAGTGGGCGCCGCCTTCCCCCATACAGTACCTTGGCCGGGGAGGATGGGCCCCGACGGGAACGTGAGGAACACGGCCACCTCCGTCACCCTTACACGCCCCTCACTCAACCCATCCAAGATTTTTTTTCTTTCATTTCTCACATTCCGTCGCTATGGCTCCTCCTCCTCCTCCTCCTTCCCCCTTGGGCGTCCCCCTCCTCCATCATCGTCGCCACCAGCCCCCTTTCCCTTCCTCCCTCCCTCCCTCCCTCCCAGCGCCCCACTCACGCTCTGGTATCATTACCTGGGATTGTTGCAAGACAAACGTGTCCTCCGGCTTCCTACACACACACACCCACCGACCGCCGACCCACACACACACACACACACACACACACACACACATACCTCCTTCCAATGGTCTTCGTTGGTTCCAGTTTTAGCCGTGGCTCTTGTCGATTATAGAGCAGAAGTCCAAGCGGACTGGCCTTTTCTTGGAGGGGAAAATCAAATCGAAAAAAAAAAAGGGGGGGGGGGCAAGGTGCTGTCTGCCAGGGAGGCCAGACTCGGCTCTAAAAGCAAAGCTTTTTTTTTTTCTTTTTTATACAGGTGGCTGATCTGAATTAACTGAAGTGGACGAGGACGACTTACCTGCGGGGCTGGCGGGTCGGGCGGCCTTGGGACGGTCGTTTGTCAGGGAAGTGCCCTACGGACTCCCCGAAGCCGCCGTCACGGGACAGTTTCCGCACCGCTCAACTGCTTGTTAAGGCCTGTAAGCGACGCCCATTAGACGGTGACAAATTGCCCATGCCCGGGCAACCGGGGGGGGGGGGATTTTGGGCCGTGTGACTCCTAAGCTCAGGGATCGTCCCCGCTCGGCAGGTATGTATGTGCGTGGTGCGCTGGAGAGACCCCGCGCCAACTCTCGCGCCACAATACCACACTCACGCCACGAAGGGGCTCTGTTGGCGGGTACAAAGAGTCAGGAGGTTAGAAGTCGGTCTGCAATTACGTCGTATTTGTCAATACGAAACGTAAGAGAGCAGTTTACAAGCCTAAATGTCCCTAAAGAGTAATGCAAGAAAGATTTCCAGCCATGTTTTTGTATACAAAACTTTGTTTTAAAACCTGTTTCCAACTACAGAGATAGGGAACGTTAAGATCCCATTACTCTCCTCCTGCAGATAACCTCGTTACAGACCATCAAGCACTTCCGTTATCTGTTCTTCCGATGTACTGTCCTCCTGCAGGCAACTTCGTCACAGACCATCTGGTAGGTCTTCCGTAATCTGTCCTTCCTATGTACTGTCCTTCAGCAGATAACATCAAAGACCAATGGGTCTTCCGTTATCTGTACTTCCAATGTGCTCACATGTATATCAGGCCACTGCCACTTCATTCCTAAGAGACCCAACTCTCTGAGGAACCATACTTACTAAGGTCAGCATTTTCGACCATCACACACACAAGATGACGATGAACAGAAAATGAAGTCACAAGATCCATTAGAAAACGGACGGCGAGGACGAAGAGACACGACAGCTACACACACACACACACCCTCCAGTAAAAACGGATTTTACACATAGTTACCCCAGCTTCCACTACGCCTGACCCCCTTCTGTGAAAATAAAAGAGGTGCTACGCAAGGACCCCCAAGTTATGCCCAGACACAGCCATCATTCCACCATTACCGGAGTCTTGCGAAAGAGGAGACGCCTCTTATACTAAAAACATTACGACGTGGCAAACTCCACGCTACGCACGCCCTAGGACACAACGCGACGACCAAGTCCTCTAGTAGTGGTGTGAGGTTACGACACGACACACTTCCAGTCGTAATGCGGCTTTACGTCAGAGCTAAGCTCCCTAGTGTTGTGGCCTTACAACAGAGGCGTAACTTAACGGATCCGGCGAACTTGAAGCACACACGCTCAAGCTTCCCCGGTGCTCGACAGGCAAATAAGCACGTAACGTTTCCTTGACTGAGTGCCTCCAACACAACTCAGAGCGCCCCCAGTACTGGAAGCATACGTTGTACCTATCGTCCCCAGTACCGAGAGCCTCTGGCCCACCTAACTTCACCAGTACCGAGAGCATACGACAACAATTAACTTCACGATTAACTTCAAACATTAGAAAAAAGACGGAAAAAGAAAAAAATATGTACTTTGGATAGACATAAGATAAAGACAGAATGCGAAAAAAATAAAAGAAAAATACAGAAAGACAAACAAAAAAATACATACCCAAAAACAACGCGTCTTCCTCAGAAAATGGAGATAGGGAAAAATATAACAAAAAATACATATCTATATTTTTTAAGTATGGACAAACAGCACAACTACAAACAGTAGCCAAATTTCTCACAGCCCACAACTAGGACTGTTGATCGCCTCTGGGGTCATAATCCTCAAACGTTCACACGAACTCCATGAGGTCATCTCATGTTCTGCTTGATTAGAAAAAAAAGAAAAAAAATCCCAAGTGTGGCGAGGACGTAAAACCTGAGCCATTACCTGGTTCTACCATTACAGATGGGACTGGCTCGCTCCTCCCACACTCGGTAAAATATACACAAATACAAATGGACAAATAAGAACGCCGGGCGAACGAATGACCCACGGAGATATAAGGCCGAACCTTCATCATACCTGAACCTTATGTAATTACGCCAACCCCCTTCCCCCCCCCACCCCCGGGAAAATAGAAAAACGATGGCTGGGGTAGACGTTGAGGCCGTGTCTTAAAATACTGCAAATAATACTTCTGTTTAATTTCAGACGATGTCTTATATATTTCTTTCCTTCTAACTAGTTTTAAAATGAAGTCTGATAAATTCATGAATGTGTGTGTGTGTGTGTGTGTGTGTGTGTGTGTGAGAGAGGGGGGGGAGAAGAATCTAACTGTTTTACGCCTGACGTCTAACATCGGCTCTTGCTCCATAAAGACAAGTGCCACAATTAAGATTAAATTAAATGAGGTACTTGAAGTAGGAAGTGGTTGTTGGGGGCCTTCAGCTGGACGAAGACCCACGTTGCATACAAGGGAGCAAAACCGACGTGCGAGGCTCCAGAAAAAAAAAACATTTCCAGGAGCCACTATATGTGGGGTTCGCGAGCTGAAGAGCAGCTCGGTCGAGGCTTCGTCAGGTTGTTTTCTTCTCCACAAGAAACCAAGAGGTTTGGAAGCGAGCTCAACTGCGTCCACTGGAAACCTCACCTCGGGCCTCTTATTAGGGTTTAATCCTGGAAGGTATGGCTGGAGATTTCCTGAAGCCACTGGAATCTGAACCCGAGAGCCACTGAGGGACTGAGTAATCCCAGACTCCTGACTTAAACTAATACCAGTGAGGGTTTTTTTTTTTTATATTGGTCTTCACTTGAAAAGCTCCGACCAGAAGTTGATTTCGTAATTTCACGATACAAAAAAAAAGGCTCTTGGAGCTTCAACTGGAACCTTCGTACGTTAAACGAGAAGTTTAATGCACCAGTTTATTAAGGTTCACCAAGAGCTTTTTTTTTTCTTTCTTTTAAAGGCTCTCTCCTAATCCTCCTGGTCCAGACATACCTCTCCACCTGGATTCAAGCGAGTTCACCACAATACACCACTGCCATCCGGTGTCAATACCACCACCACAAAAAAAAAAAAAAAAGGCACCACAACAACCACTACCACATCCATTAACTCCATCTCCGCTACTGTAAAGCGAACGACGCTACTCTCAACCACCACCTACCACCACCACCACCACTACCACCACCACCACCATCAGGCAGCAGCAACAGGGGATAATGTGGCCCCACAACGCCGCTACTTCCGGCAAACAATGGGGCAGTTACGGGCCTTCCAATCGCCACTTCAAGAGACGACCAAGGAATACAGGTCCGGGTGAAATGGCCGAGAAAATGCGATAATTAGACTAACTTTACCATTCCAACCTGGGAAAACAGCACGAAATACTTATGCAAACGATCGATACTTTAAGATATACAATGCTTCATTTGGCTTACCTGTGCTCACCTGGATGCGTAATAATTTTGACTGTGAAAGTGCTTATGCTTTCAAAGGCACATCATGAGTGATGATTCTGACTGCAAAAACAAGGTAGTGCTTGCAACTGGATTCTGTTTGTGGCTATGTGCTTCTTTGGGAATACTGAAATATACGGTGGCTAGGGTCTGAGGTGGGTAGGTCTGCAAGCGGCTGTGCAATTCAGTGGCTTCATATCTAGCATGAACAATAGTCTAAGTTAATTCGTGGTACGGAAATGTTCTCAAGACCTTATGCCCAACGAAGAGGCACTCGCTAAAGCCACAGGGTGTATGGGGAGAAGAAGAGCATCCCCTTAGGCCATGGTGAGGAAGAAAGCACCAGGAAAACACCCCCCACTCAAGCCACACCCACGTAGGAGGCACCAGGATACCCTCTCAAGCCACCCGGGGAAGAGGAGGGGGCACAGGACGACACCCGAAGGAAATGTCCCTAACTCCAGACTGCCAGCAGTGATGTGTGAGGAGGGGAAAGAGAGAACCCCTTCCTACAGGAAAGACTAGAACAAGTCCACAAAATGCATCCTCTCCTCATGTCCCTGGAGGACTGCGAGCTCTCCTGCAGAGGGAGAGGAGATCAGGGCAGGGTAGAGCAGCAACACAACCATACAGATTATCCTGCAGGATCATAATTCATCTCCCATTATCCTGGGTGAACCCTCCGGTAACCCCGCTACACGCATTACCCTCCATGACTGGACGGCGCCCCTCATTTAAAAGCACCTGTCAGCAAGTCCCGCCAACATTATCTCGGTGGATTTTCCGTCCGGCGGCGACCTACTGTCTCGAGGTTATGGAGTAATGAGGTAAAAAAAGAAAAAAAGGTGATGATAGAGTGAATAATGGACCGTCTTCCGAGAAAGGTGGCTCCCGGCGTCCTTAAAGGAGCTTTTGCTTCCCCATTTTTCTTTGTCTCTTTTCGTTACGCTGCTTGTTAAAGCATAATTCTTATTCAGGATATAATTCATGCGATGGAGATAACATTGTCTACAACCTTTAGAAGATCTCACCGAGCGATCTGGGCAAAACAATCTTGAATGAGGCATTTCCAGTGCAGAAATCCGAGTTGCTTGTCTTCAGTATCTGTTGTCTTGATATACACAATGTATTTCAGTGAGAATACGGGAGAAGGACACAAGGCTTAAAGGGTAAGTCAGGAGGCAATAGAGGCAGTCCAAATGGAGCACTCTAAACGAAGAACTACAGTGAAGCTTTTGTACTAAGCTGAACGCTCACTGAATTAATCTTAGCGAAGGACCATAAGTAAAGCACTTCAAGTGGGACACGACAGAGAAGCACTGAGTGGAGCTACTGTACGGTCCTCAAGTGGAAACCTTTAGTGAAGCACTCTAAGTGGTGCAGGTCAGGATAGCATTCATAACGAAGCACCCTCGGGAAAGAACTCTCATGGAAACACTCTGAAGCACCCTCAACGAAGTACCCAGTGAAGCACCCTGAATAAAGCGGAAATAAGGACTCGGTGAAGCACTGAATGGAGCACTCGGTGAAGCACTCTCAGTGTAGCACCCTGAATGAAGCAGGGTGAAGCATTTAGGTTGAAACACCGAGTGAAGCACCGAGTAAAGTACTCTGAAGTACACTGAGTGAAGCATTCTGTAGTACTATGAGTGAAGGCACGGCGAAACAGCACAACGAGCTAAGAACCCCGAGTGAAACATCTTCAGTGAAGCCTTTGTAACGGCCTCTGTACGAAAAATGCAGTCAAAGATTAGCAGGAACAAAGATGCTCACCTCTGTTCTGTACGTGCACCTTTACAATAATAATAATACTAATAATAATAATAATAATAATAGCTGATACAAACTCGATTCAAGTTATCATCTTATCCTTAATAATTCATAATAATATCTTACACATGCTGCACCGCCTTAAATAAAATGAATAATAAAATCATCAAGATAATCATTTATCTTTTTCAAGACACAAAAGTCGACTGCAAGCTTCCGACGGGGTGTGGCACCGGGGCCTGATTTACAACCTTCCCTGTTCTGGCTCTCCCTCTCCTCCGTCACTCAGTACCCTCTCATTTAGCCTTCTCTACGGTCGGTCTGCCTCGGTAATTATTCATGGATCCACCTCTCCCTCTTTCCCCAGTTTAAGGAGAGTGTAGGAAAATAAAAACAAAAAGTGAAAAAGTATGTTAAGTACTTCCCTCAAATATGGCCGGGATCCTCAGGTCCCACGCCGAGAAGAACCACCTCACTCCACCACACTCTACGGAAGGACTCTGTCTCATTTCATTCGTTATATGCTGGGTGGACAGGGAACTGAACTACTGTCTACCTACGAAAATCCGTGAGCTTAAAACACGAACATATCCTGGTCCTGAACGGGAAAGTATGGAGGGATAATCTTAAAACACTGACCAGATCTTAGGAGCGAGAGGAGACGAATGTAGATGACAGACCAACATAGATTTTTCACGGTTGCGAATTGAGGCTATAGTGTGCTACAGAGGCTCAAAGAGAAATAGATAGGAGAGATAACATGTAAATAATTTAATAAGATATGACAATCACGCGAGGACAACGGTGCTCATTAAAACAAACTTGTGTAATTCGATTTAGTGGAAAATGTAAAGTGCGAAAACCTAACAAGTTATTCAACGTCTCTTTAGCAAGAAAAAATATCTAAACTTTATATATATTTTGGCTTCCCTTAAATGCCGCGTTCTCAACTCGTTTCTTTATCATTTGTAGTTTTGCGCTACCACATCTAGTTTGCTATTCATATCTGACATGATTATCTATTCTTCCCGTAAAATAAATTGTGAACTATAACTCTCGCATAATATAAACTGCCAGACGTACGCGCTATATAATAGTCTTAGTATCTGGTATTTCCAGGCATATCCAGGTCATCGGGAGAATTCTACATACATTCTTACGCTCTCGAGCGGAATGCACTGCGGTCCGATATATCCATGTTGGCTGATAAAACTGTGTCAGCTCCGAGCCAAGGACTTGACACAGTTCTCCAGGTTCTCGCACACCTTTAAGAGAGAGAGAGAGAGAGAGAGAGAGAGAGAGAGAGAGAGAGAGAGAGAGAGAGAGAGAGAGCCGGGGCTTAAGGCGTCAGCAACAAGGTAGGGAATATGCAAGTCGACACAGCCTGCGAACCAGCCAAGGAGACGATCGCTGACCAGTCTGTTATTTCCAACAGAAAACCGCTTGAGAGATAAAGGAAAAAGGAGGGAGGGGAACCATCATCGTCATCCGTCATCGTCCGGTAACAATTAAGTCAAGTAAACTCCAATCTTTCCCGAACGAAGGGACAGGGAAAGGAAGGAGACAAGTGATGGTATTTCCTCCCAAGCCCCAGTCGTGTGTTTCTGACGCTACGTCGCTAACGCGTGACACTGCGAACAGGCATGGAAGAAAAAAAAAATATATGTAAATAAATAAAGAAGCTATCACCATCTATAGAGAACGTAAATTTGATACGAAATCACCGTCTTCAAGAAAATCAAACTATTATCACCATCCGGGAAGGAAAGATGCCGTTAGCACCAAGAAGGAAAAGACAACCATCAACTGCATAAAAAGAAGTAGTCAATAATGACACAAACCATCTTCATCTACCACCGAAAGCATTATAATCTAGAGTTTAAAGGAAACAAATCGCAATATGAAAAAACGAAAGATTACCATCGACGTTGACTTGAGAGGAAAGAGCCATTACCATCTTCGTGGGGAGAGGCCACCACTATCTACAAGAGGAGGGGCGACTCTCGCCGGCATCACAGACGCGACGACGTCATCAAGACCAGCAAAACCGCTGCCGCCCCCTTCAGGCAGAGCGTAAAAGAACCCGGCCCGAGACTGGGTCCTGCTTGCATGCGAGGCGGTCGGAGGATAACGCCTTTAGGGCTCTTACTTTACACCCGGGTGAAGGTGGGAACTCTTACGTCTGACCTCGTCTGACACACTTCTGTGCCCGAGGGGATTGACTGACTTCCCATTAAGATCTGGAGGCGCTACTCGCCTTCTACCGCGTCTGCAGAGAGACGAGAGAGTTTCTGAGGTCTTTAGCTCTGGGGTACCCTTCCTCTAACGCCAAGCTGCCTCCCATATCTTTCATCATAATTCCTCTTTTACTGGTTTTACTCGTCATTCCTGCAGTCACGTTAAGGAGCGGCATACACTCAGGAACTCCACACAGACCCGGGAACACCACACTCACTCTCTGGAACCACACACTCATTACCTCCCACAGACTCCGATGTCAATGCTGCTAAACAACTATCTTAATGAAGTATCAGCTAAAATATCCCTGTTGTGGGGACAGGATTATATTTTCCCTTTTATACCTTACAAGCAACGCTAATTACGAGGGAAAATTTTACACCTGCACACACCTATACGTATGAAAGGGTTTGAAAGCATTAAATCTGGATTCACGGGTGTTTTATGCCTTCCTCCCTCTCGCAAATTTAGTGTTAACTACACGTGCATAATAATGGCATATCTCATGGCGTTCTCACGTGATGTATTGGGCGCGCCCGGCGTCGCCAGAGTACATTATCCTTTGATATATTCCCGGCTGTAAACATGTCGCGGCGGTTCCAAACAAGCATGCAGGTTTGTAAAGAGGCTTTCATATTCTCGTTTTACTATTATCTTCTGCTTCTCTGGTACTGCCATTTATACATACCAGCCCGTAAACCTGGGACTCATTTCCACTACCCAAGAGGAGATATCATTACTCTTAATACGAACGTCCCCCAAGAGCAGCGATCCTCCTCTAAATCTCACACGTTCCTCGCACAAGCAATTTTCCAAACAGTATTACTCCTTGCGGCAATACTACTCTTATCATCGGCCTATTTTACCCACGCTTCGCTTCGTGACACTCCTCGCACCAAAAACTTATCATCACAGGCGCGTCACCACCTTCAAGAAAGTCACAAAACACAACGATCAGCTACTAATATGATACCCAGTCTAAGATATAATACCTCCTATGACAGCCGTCTAAGCCTTACTGACCCAGCTTAGAAATAAATCTATTGATTAACTAAAAGTTAAGAAGAGGCGATTTCATACAAGTATTCAAAACTGTGAGAGACTTTTGAGAAACTTGTGCGCTCTGCACTTGCCTCCACCTAACCATTAGCCATGTACTCTTCAACCACACTAGCACAGAAATAATACGTCTATGTACATCTACACAAAAATTATAAAACTAAAACTTGCACATAATTAAGAAAGCTATCCAAGGCTATATTGGTCTGAATTCACCCGAAGTAATGAACACAAAGTTGTAGATGAGCGTTTTGCTTTGAGTGAGGCTGTTAAGTCCACTTTTCATACTAGTATTTCCCGGTGCCTAGAGCACACAAAAAAATTCTAACTTCATTTCCTCTATCAAGACCTCCTTTCTGTTCTGGTACTGTCTATTCCACGGCATCTTGTACCAAGCAAACGACTGGAAATTTTTCCTTTTTTTCCCCAATAATCCTTACAGCAGCACTAACCGACTCAACACTATCCATAATTCTTAAATCAATACTCACTAATTCAGTTACTTCTTTACCCAAGACACTTATATCAATACTAATTGATCCAGTAATTCCTTTACCAATTCTCGTGGCAAGTTATCGTGATCAATGACTCCAAAGGTCACAGGTCAAGTCACACTCTGCGCCAGTCCTTTAACAGTCGTCCTCAAACGATCCATTTCAATTTTCCCCAAGTTTAATGCGGCCACATCCAATAATAAAACAGCAAATCCGTGATTACGTGTTTCTCAAAACCCAGGAAATTACGGTAACCGAGGTATAACAACTTTAAAATATATATCATGTAGCGGGGAGACTTGTCGACTCTGACAGTCCCGAAGACTTGATGACCCCAAGAAAAATACTTGATGACCTCAAATGCAGGGTGGGTCGGGACGTCAAGATTGAGAACTCCCTGCAATACAAATTCTCGTATTACATTTTCTGGAGCATATAGCTCGAGTCTATCTATCTTTGGTCTCTATAACAATCATGGATTTCTACCCTGTTTCTGCGCATTGAATTCGCTTACGTGCAGATTTAATGAAACAAACGCGATGCTCAGCAAATTGGGTCGAAAAAAAAAAAAAAATCACCACATCCAACGCAAACAGCAACGCGAGGTTGTAAGTGAAGGAGCTTCTGAGTACTTATGATGCGTCCTCTTAACATTCTTAACGTTGAATGCAAAGGACAATGAAAAAGATATAAAAGCGCCAGTGCATAATGCTTGGAAGTAATAAAGTACAAATTCGTCATGCCTCTTTATGGCTCTCGCATTTATGAGACAAAGTATGAGGAAAGGAAATAATGAATTGAATTAATCATGAGAAAAAGACGTGAAGTCGCAACTCTGACAGATCTCAGCAGTTAGGTCGGCTCTAGCACCGGCAGGCCCCAGTTGTTCCGATAGAAAACTGTCTGACTCTATGCACAGATTCTGTCTTCTAATTTAACAAACTCATTTAGAAGTGAGCGAGCCAATCAGGCCGTACCTGACTCACAGCTACCATCCTCTCTCTCCCTTGCTCTCCAGGAAGAAGTCATTACAAAAGCCAAGGATGGAAAAAGAAAGAAAAAAAATGGGAAAGGGGAGGGTCACTTGACACCTAGGAGGTAAATTTGACACCTAGGGTCACTTGACACCATGGGCTCACCTATCGTAACAACATCTATTTCATTCCCGGGGCACAAAGAGCGTGGCAGAGTTAAACACATTCTTTCATGACCCGGGAAACAATAAAGCAGTTATGGCGAAGAAGACGGAAAACAAAAGTTTCTTCACGAAACTATACGGCGCAGTTGTGACACAGAAAACGGAATACGATAGTTTCATTAATTTCAGGAGACTAATTACATCACATGTTCTTCTGTAACGAGAGGCTTTAAACTTCGGGGGGCGGGGGGGGGGAGGAGGAGGAAGTCTTAACAAGCCTTATAAAACCAGAACAATTGGATATTTAAGTCGAACGGCGTCCATTCGGGTCCGACCTAAGAACGAAAATTTTTTTTTCTCGGGCCGACAAATCAAGTAAGACAAAAAGAGGGGCCCCGGTAAAGCCCCGGCCAAGAACCATCTTGAGCCATTCACCCGCTGGAAAAATCGTTCCCAGAACTAATTATACATAAGTCAGGGGCACAAAAAGTTAATTTTTACCCATGTGACACGGGCAATAACTCCGGTACAAAGAGGGCTCTCAGGCACCCATTACATAAATATTAGCAAGGAATGTCGGCTCGTAAAGCGTCCAGCCACGAATACTAACAGGTCGGTCCGACGGGGTATTGCCACCGCCCACACACACACACACACACACACACACACTCTCTCTCTCTCTCTCTCTCTCTCTCTCTCTCTGAGCAATACAGACACTTGTGGACTTAACCTGCTCCCTTGCAGGTGTGCGTGCTCTTCACTCCCCTTACACACCTGCAGGTACCCCCTAGTCGTTCCTCTACACCTGCAGGTACCCCCTAGTCCTCCCTCTACACCTACAGGTATCCCCTATCCTCCCTCCTCCTACACCTGCAGATAAGCCCTAGTCCTACCTTTACACAAGCAAGTACCTACCCATCCATACTCCACCAACACTGCATTTACTCTCCCCTCTCCAACATCCTCCCTAGATATACATCTGTCTGTACCTTCTCCCCCAACAGAACTTTATGTACACTCCCTAACTCCATCTTCACCACCACTGGTATATATTTACACAGCCTATCATCACTAAGACTGGTATTTCCACTGAACATCTCTCCAGCAAAGGTATTTCCGGTACCCAATCTCTACACCAGCACTTATATTCCCACAGACACTATTTCTCCGCCAGGACGATAGTATATTTCCACTGCCCATCTCTCCAACAGCATTGCATCTCTCCTCTCCTGCTATCCGCAAGTCCCAAGCCTCACCTCTGAACACAATCGTTTCTTCCTTCCCTCCCTACAACCTCCATATGTAAATGCGAACAAAATTTCTGTGTAACATAAGAATACGGGAATAACACTGAAATTCATGTAAAAAAATAACATACAAAACGACAGTCTCATTACCACGCGTTCGCAAAAGACTGTTTCCGATTTAAACTCTCTGGTATTAAAGAAACTGGCAGGCGTGTTTGTCCGTAACTCCACTTGTTTCGGGAAATGCCAAAGACACCTCCCACGATAAAAGCTGACAGACCGACTGGCTGACTCCGGCCAGAAGGGGGAGCCCTGAGCCGCCGGTGTGGATGACACTGTGCTGTGGATGGCTGCGGAGGAAACCACCCAACCACCCCAGGGAGCTTACTACAGTCAGTAGGTGGACCGTAGCCACCAACCAGCGAGGTGCTGCCAGCATGGAAGGCTGCAAACGCCCTCTCCCTGCATGGACTGGATTCATGTATAAGGATGATAATGGGCTCCTGACGACTGTATGCCTCCTAAAATGCAGGAAACTGTGAAATCCTACCACGCCTCCCAAGGAGGACAGATAGAGAGGATCTACAGACCGATTGTCAGTACCTATGTCTTGGGGTAAGAAGAGGGAGATAATAAGTGCCCGACGTGTTCTATCGATGGGGGTCGAGGCGCACTAGCATGTCCTATGATGGGATCTGGAATGCCCAGACACATCCAGAGAAGGGACATGAAGGGCCTCACATGTCCAGTGAGGGGGGACGAAGCGGCCCTGTTGTGTGTCTGAAGGAGACCTGACCATCCTCGGTATGTCCCGTCAGGAGACCAGGGGATCCATCCCCAAACGCGTCCTACGGGGATAGGGAATAGTTTGAACCTAGCAAGGACCCGGAAGAAGGAAAGAGAACGACTCCCTCGCCAGACGAACCCCTGCAGGGCGGGGGGCACCATGTCGTGGGGCCAGGCTCTGAGTACAGACAGACCCCCTCCCTCGCGTGTCTCATTCTGAACCCAGAGTGTCTCAGTAACGCGCCGCCCCAAACGTGGTAAAGTGGACAAAATAGCTCTAGGTAAAGGATAGTACAAAAGGGGTTTAGTTAGCACAGTCCTTTGATGTTACTCCTTTGTCTTTTTACGTACGAAGTTGATTAGAAAATGAGGTGGACAAGAGGTGAACGTGAGGCGAACGTGTCACGAAAGAGAGGTGAAGGCTTTACTGTCGTCGACTCGTGACTGTGTGGTGACGTTCCAACACGTTCCCCACGACATTCACGTCCTTGAGGATACGTGTCCCTGGCTAGAGCATTAACAGCTTTGTCATCATGATGACAATAATAATCTACCTGCGTCGTTCTGATTTTTTTTTTCCCTCCACTGCTCTTCACTAAGAACAATGATTTAGAAAGCTCTGTTTTTTTTTTTCTACAGCTGTGGGACGAGACACACCCATAGAATTGCGAAGGAGGTTTCCAGGGGAGATTGCGAGGAGGGGGGGAGGGTTGTTCAGGGGGTATCGCGAGAGGGGTTTTCCTGTGGGATTGCGAGGGGGGGGGGGGCATTAGGGCATTCTGGAAAAACATCTTAGAAACGAGGCTCATCTCAAAGTACAGTGATCTAAGCTGCGTAGAAAATTATACA
>JAYMFT010318955.1:0-10025 GCA_038088735.1 Panulirus argus | reverse complement strand
TATATATTTATTTATATATACAGGTAGTTGTCGACTTACGAGCTATGCGACTTATGACTGACTGCATTTACAACCACTTCTGTACGATAGTTTTGAGCCAGCTCCTGGCGCTGCCAGGAGGCTGGGAGGCTAAGTGCTGTGGATGCTCACATCATTCCTGCGCCCCGCACAAAGACAGTGGTGATACAATGGTTATAACAATAATGAAAAAAGAAAATGTTCATATGAAACAAAGATGATTATAATTAAAGATGATTATAATATCATTACACTGTTTAATATACCTAAGGTAATTATAACATAGGTTGATTTACAACCAGATCGACTTAAGACTGGTCTGTCAGAATGAATAGCAGTCGTAAGTCGATGACTACCTGTATATATATCACAGTATCTATATAAACATTACTGATAAAGAGCAAGTATAAATTACTGAGATTGTGATAGAATAAAAGCAAAATAATGATCATTCTATCTTTATATTAAGTTAAAGAGAAATATATTAAAACCACGTTGGCAATACAGTCCACTGTTACCTATAATATTATTGTTGCAGCAACTTATACATGTACGTTACATGGCTGAACTACTTTTACATAACTTTATCTCTCATTTTCTGAGGATAAAAATATTTTTGTACATATAAAAATTAATCACGAAAGCTTGGGCAGAAAACTTGATCGAGGGGTTGGAGATTTTATGGCATGCAAAAGCTGGTATAGGGCCTAGGACCTAAGAGAGACGTCTTAGACCACGCAACCCTCTTAACTGTAGACTCCATCATTCCCTCCTTTTAACCATCCATCTTAATATCGATATTTTCTTCCTGAAGTTTTCCACTCGTCTGTCTTTTTCTCCCCCATTTTGTTTGGTATATGAATCTTGCATAATTTCTTCTACATTCCTAAGGTAAAAGCCAAACAGTACAGTCAAAAGGCCTGAGCTCAAGATGTATTTTCCTCATATTAACAAAGTCATTACCGAGGAAACAGTGATAATATGAAAAAAGTACTTTCAAGCAGGAAAAAAATATCTTGAATAATTCAAGATAATGAAATACAATGACTGATGGAAAATTTAAAACAAATGTCCTATTCCATGTCATGTCAATCTCATAATTTCCTATTAAGTTCATGGAATCTAATCTGCAATGATAAAACTCTAACAACCTTAACTCTAATAAAAAGAAAATATACGGCAAAAAAATTAATATGCATACAGATATGAATTCTTGTAACACTGATATAATAAGAAAGCATAATTTATAATGCTAGCTTAATAAATATTTTTCTATTATAAATTGTAATCTTGATTTACTAGGAAGATAAAAGAAATCTGAGTATGAACTATACTCTAATAGAATTAACCAGTGGGACCTGTACCATTGGGGAGATGTAGAGGGTACTTACATGGGATGTAAAGTTTCAAAATCAATTAATCCACTCCTTAAGAGGGTTTGTGAATAGAAGTGATTTAAGCTGGGGAGAGTGACTTGGAGTGATCTGAAGCATAATCTTTTATCCTTAAAAAGAGAGAGAGAGAGAGAGAGAGAGAGAGAGAGAGAGAGATTGATGATGAAGGAAAACAAGGGGAAGAAGGAAGTGAAGCACTTAAGGAAATGAGAAGAGCCTCTACAAACCTCACCTAACTTCAAACAGCAACTTATATTTACCATATTTCTGATGCTGTATGAAAAATCTTTGAATATCATAATGCCTCATTCAGTCACTGGAAAGTTTGTATTGCTGACTGTGCTTGACGTGTTTGCTGAATGTGAGAAGGTCCAATGCATGCAACTAATATATGGTGGAAGGAAGATGATGACCATGTTATTTGTATATTCCATCTATATCATTGAATATTTTGGTAAACCTCAGACTCTTCATTGGTTCTGCTGAATTCTTGAAGTGTTTCACTTTGTCCCACATTTCCATGGTCATCATTACTATCCCAAATTATCAATCTATAAATCTCGTGATAAAACTAAGGCTTAAAATTATGCTCCCTAAGCCGAAATCAGTTCTACAAATCGGAGTCCAAAGATACGCGACTTTAAAATACACAAGTTCTGTGATGCCCCTAAACTAGCTTTAGGCTCCAAGTGCTTCTCACAGTGCTTTTGTATGTTTTTAGACAGTTAGTAACATGAAAGGCAAAACATCCAAAATCAAGTCCATCTTGAGTGAAAAGAATAAGAGAAAAAGGGAAGAGATTAATCAAGGATCCGCAGGTGTTTGTAGACCACATTCTTAGCGGGAGAAGGTTGGTAATTGCATTGCAATTAGCTATGAATGATGAATTATATTGTTCAGCAATGCCAGTGTAATATCTAGAAAATATTGTACAGTAAAAGTTGTGCAGCATAATCTGAAGCTTTACATTCTCATGCATGATATCAATTACACTATACCTGTAGGTAAGAGAGAGCTATTTATATCAAGGAAAATATGGGGTTAATCAATGGAGGTAATAAAAGCACCGTTTCATGAAATAAAAGAACCCATAAAAACCTCATCTCATTCAGCATAGGCTAGCCATACACATCAGTGTCGTAGTAACATACCTACAATGCATATGTCTGCTGCCAGGAATCACATGGCGGTGCTACTATAGTATGCGGTCTACCACAGTATGAATTCTACCATGACCTCACCTCACCTCTCGTGCCGCCCACCTGCGGTCTACCATAAGTGAACTGTAGTGTTAGGTTAGGTTAGGTTAGTGTTTATTTTCATCTTCCTGCTATCTAAATATATAAATATTTTGTAAATAAGGTAAACTGTATGCTATAGTGTTAGATAACCCTGGTAGACCACATACTATGGTAGTAAATGAGGTAGACCACATGCTATAGTGTTTGATACCATGGTAGACCGCATAATATAGAAGCACCCACATGGCTATCATCTGTAAGCTGATATCAGACGCAATTTTTGTGGACCTCAATCATGAATATGACCAACATGTTCTGATTAGAATACTGAACATTGATAAACCCTGACAGCAAGGGAGGTTAAGGAAGTTTTCATAGGTTCTCTTGATTCTTTTAAGAGAAGGAAATTGTTTAGAATAGCTCCACATTGCTAATTATGTTGAATGCTGACTGAGGGCCTTCTGCATTGCTAGTGAAGTGTTTAAGTATTACACGACTGTACTGTTACAGTTGTGAAGAACGATTTGGAGAACTAAATTTTATAGCCTTTAAATTTTATAGGCTTTTGTGTATCAGGTGTTCAGGGATTAATAATATAAAAAGTAGGTAATATACTTATATGAATAGAAACTACAGAAACCTCATTTTAGGGACAAAATATGGTACAAATACACCACTAAATTTGTCTCCTACTGAGTATCGCACTGCGTCATCTTTGTTGACATCCAGCACCACATTGATTGTGCAATTTCATATGTTTGACTGCTACATTTTCACTAGAAAATTAGACAACGAGGAAAACTTAATGGCTGGGGTAAGGTAAAACTTTCATAAATTTTGTTGATTTTTTTACAAGAGTATTACCTACTTTAACATTAAACCCCACAGTTCCCTTGATATACTGCTATCAGGTGAGGTCTACTTTATGTTTACAGGAGACTGGTTTTGGGAAAAAACTACTGATGTTACCATTGTTTTATAAAGTACATTGTAATTACAGAAACACCTGCAGAGCAAGATTTGAAGACTTACATCTCAAAGGACAAAATTAAATAAGGTAGTACAGGTTACGTACATCAAGGAAAATATTAATCTAATGATATCAAAATAAGTAATACACTTGTAAGACAGTGACAGAACCTCTAAAAACTTCCCCTTCTAGCTGAACTGATTGCAAAAATATAACATTTCATTCATCTCATATTAAGGATCACACTGCTGTCTTTCATTACCAGTGCCATGTTAGAAGTGCATTTCTATAAAAATAACTTGTATATTGTACTTCAAAAAGAATTTTGTGAATTAAGATTGGTAGAAGACTAGAGTAATTCATCAGTTTAACTCCATCTAGAAACTAGCTCTGGAAAATGGCTAATTAAATTCTAGCTGGTTTATATATTTTGATTACAAAAATACCTGCAGAATGTGATCTGGAGTATTATATTTTATCAAATAATATCTTTTGTGATAATGTTATGTATATCAGGGAAAATGTGGCTAATTAAAGTCGGTAATACTTCTGTAAAACATTATCAGAACTTATAAAAACCTCACTTAAAAGCCAAAATGATCGTAGAAATATACTAGCATCAAATATGTTTTCTGCTGGGGATCATGCTGTATTGTCTTTTTTTTATATTCAATGCCCCATTGAACAGTGCATTTTCATGTGTATGACTAGTTTATTATAATTTAATAAACAATTACACTAATCTTGATCACAAGAGGTTTGGTGAGGTTTTCATAGGTTCTGTTGATTTTTTACAAGTGCATTACCTACTTTTACTTTATGAAACCCTAGAGACCTGTGTGTGTGTGCCAGCAAAAGGGTCTAAATACATATCAAAGACAGCTGCCAGCCCCTATACAGTCAAATCATCATTGGATCTTGGAAATACTGGTACATATTTTTCCAGATATACTACTGTTGCCTTACTTTATATTATTCAGTGAATTTTAAAACCAAATCATCTGCTGCAAGTATTTCAGTAATCAAAATGAGCTAAGAGATTTTGATGATACTATCGCCTCTAATACTGTTCGGCTAAAATAAAAAAAAAAAAGACATGATTGCTCTGTCCTCTACAGGTATTACTGTAATTACAACGAAATACATAAAGCATCTAAAAGATATGCAGCCATTTTCCAAAGCTTGTTTTCATACATAACTAAAACACTTTTACCAAAGTGTGAAGCTTATTTTAATTAACCACAAATCTTCCATCATAATTATCCCCAAAATCCATATTGATGTATTCTCTATATACTACACTAAACTACAGGACAACTTCACCTTATATTCATAACTAACAGAGATGCAGAACTGAAGTGATACTTATTAAATAAGTTAGAGGACGAGTAAAAGACAAAAGAAGGAAAATAATTCTACAGTTTTGCTATTCATAAAGGAGGTATCATAACATTCAGTCCTTTAGTATACCTTTAGTCTCTTCCTTGACATGCTGAATATATCTCAGGTCTTGGATGGAAGTTCCCACTGAAGCTTTGATACAAAAGATACCAGAATGTATTCCTTCAACTTCACGGATAACAATAATGTTACGTAGGCTTATTTTCATGTGTTAACAATTCCACTCATTTATCAGAGCATATAATTGAATTCCCTTTCCAAATACTTGATTACAGTTCTCGAATTACCCACTGTTCTTCCCTTACACGCGTGAATGTTGACACCAAAAGGTCCAAAATTCCAAAACTGCCAGAGCTTCCGACATGACAACTCAGCGACATCTACCTAGGTTAACCAACTAACGGAGAGCAGCCAACCCGCAGCCGCTACGTCAGGCTCCAGGGGATGAGTCACTGACCTTTCCAGACCGTTAACCACAACGGTAAAGTGACTTATCATTTTCAACCTTCCAGAACCTTGAAGCAACTAGAAGATAAACAGCTGCTTGACCCTACACCTACATGCTTAACCTCCTCACTTTCGTATTTCAGGACTTTGGCATTATTTACTTTAATCACTGGTAAGTAGATTAGAAACTATTGTTTGGTTATTACAATAAATCAAGTGGCTGTGTAAGGTATTATGCAAGAAATAAAAAAAAAGATTACCTGGACTTTCTTCTTACTCTTCCTTTTCTCGACCATGTTTAATATTTGTTGTCATAAAATGGAAACCTGAAGAACAGGTTCTGCAGTAAACTTTTTATCATCTTTGTGATTTATTCAAGTTTACTCTATAATTTGAATATCTAAATATTCCAATTATCTTTAAGTCATGTTCTGCTTTTATGTTATGGTTATCAAAATATGATTGATTATAGATATTGCACTGACTGAGTGGCGGGAGCAGCAAGTGACGTGGACGGCTGACCTCTTACCGCAAGGTGCTTAGGCCTTCAATGTTATATATAACTGCGTCATGTTTACCTCAACTGTTGCACGTGAATTTGATGACTTACACGATTAGGCTTCGGATTTTTTAGGTTCACGACTAAGTAATGTTTGTCTATGAGGGTTGATACGGGTGGGTGGCAACTACACAAAAATACCTGACGATTCATTTCCGGAAAGAGTTCAGTGATAACAGTGATGCTGGTAATAGAGGAATATCTCATTAGAGAAATGAACATCATGTGAAACGATTTGTTTTACCCTAATAAATTTTAAGTTGTACCGGTAGATTTGAAGTGTTTACTCCGGAAATATTGAACATGTAGCCGTTATTTTGCCAACAAATTTGATAGATATATTGACATGAATCTAAGGTTTTAATGCCGCCATTTTTTCTTGTCCCATGGTATTACTGTATTTAGTAAGTTCGAGTTTTAGTGCACCTCAAAAATGACTCTAGGATTAGTAGGAAACAAATATCATAGGAATATATAGGTAATTTAGGCCTTGGGAGCATGATTTTTAATATTTTTCTTCTACCAGTTGTAAATGATAGGATTATGATGACCAGAGATATGTGGTAAGAGTGAATTGGTTACAATGTACTGGAGGAAGTAAAATACTCGGCAAACACTGTCTATAAAAAAACATACCAGAAAATGAATGCATTTTCATTTATTGAAATAGTTTTATTAATTAAGATTTAGATTGCTTGGGGAAAGTTGGGTTGATTTTCATAGGTTCTGTTGATTTCTTCTTGAATTGTCTGTTTGTTTTCCCTCACATTTTCCCTAGTCGTCTTAACCCTCCCCACTACCATTATTTATTTATAAAGAACATAGGTTGCTTGTGCTGCACATATTTCTGTAATCATAATGAGCTATATAAAGCACCTAAAACTTTATATTGCTTCTCATAAAAAAAAGAATTGGGAAATGGCACTCTCTCTCTCTCTCTATATATATATATATATATATATAAGCAGTTAATGATCTGTGAAGGAATGATTTGTCATTTGTATTGAAAAGTATGAAATTATGCAGTTGTTTTACATCAGAAAACTGGGGTTAATTAATGTAATAGTAGGTAATACACAAAAAATTTACCCATTAAGACCTTACCTGACTTCTCTAGCATTCGAGATTTATCTGTGTCTTACATTTTAGTCAAAATATATTGGTAACACTTGTGAAAACATGACAACATGTAACCTCACAATCCCCAGTAGAACATGAATGTAATATTGGTATGTTTCTACTATCATTTCGGTCACTAGGTAAGGTTTTAGGACGTTTTGTTAATATTTTACAAATGTAGTATGTACTTTTATACACATTTTCGAATATAAACGAAACCCTTCTCCATGTCAGAAAAATATAATGCTTCCGATCATGCCATGCAATTTGTTCCTCAGACTACATTAGCAGTATGGAAGACGATTAGAATTTAAAGTTTCTTTGATACCCATTATAGACAGTTTTATTGGAAAAGATGTCCTGGGGCAATTATAAATAAATAGAACATACAGGTGTTACTTTGCTTACTCAAGGTTACTCTGGTGGAAAGCCACCTTTGGTAAATCTGTATCACTTTTGACTTCATCATTTCCCTACTACTGGAAGTGGTGCAGCTTTGCATCAGTAATACCTGTACATTTAGTAGCAGTTATATATTATTAGATAATGTAAGGGGTGACATAGATAATCTTAGTGCCTCGTCTCCCTCCCAGTAACCCAGTACACTCCACCACCACCTAAAATCCCCATCATAATGTTTTTAGATATGTTTTCTGTAAATATCATTTGCTTTATCTTTGATATGGTAACATCTGCTCAGTCAAATAATTCAGTAACCCACAGAGAGTGGTATGTTGGTGTAAAGCTTTGTCAGGTATAGTCCATCCATAAGCATTAAGCAGGGAAAAACTGTTGTGGAACTTATTCTCCTTTATAATGTGTGTTTTTCTTGTTTGACAAGACATTTTAAATTGCTATTGGTTGTCTAGGATTGTAACCCCACTGCAAGTTTGATTATCAGTGTATTTGTTTTATTGACAATTTATATCATTATTAAATTCTTTCATTATTGTTATAAGTAAGAAAGTAAAAGAAATCCTTATGAATATTTACATTGTGATGAGGACTTAAATATCTTCTCATTAGAAGGAAAACACTTTAATTGTACATACTGTACTCAACTTGCTGGTAATTGCTGTGAATTTCTAATTTTATATATATATTTTTTTTTAGGATGGATGCAATTCTTTGGGTTATCCGCAAGAAATACAGTGATGTTTCTCATATTAGCACTGAAACTCTTGCTCAGTGGTTATCAGTACCAGAGGAACCTGTGTGTGGCTTTCATGTACAAGATAGCTGTAGGGTTCAAGTAAATGATGGCATTCACGGTCATGTTGAACACATTAATATTTCATCTAAAGATAACACTACAAATATAACTGAGTCATTTGAAAAGGAACTTGATAGTCTTGTATTAAATGAAAGAAGTCAGTGTAATTGCAGTAGTAAATCTAAGAATGATTCACAAGAAGGTTATCTTGCTTCCAAAAGTGTTGTTATTCTCTTTGATGTTCGAAGTGAATGTGAGTATGAAGTAAGTCACCTTCAGGGAGCTAGAAGGATTGATGATACCATTGATAATGAGAAAATGACTGAAATCCTAAAGGAGTGTATGGATATTCAGTCCACAGCAGAGGGATCCATACCTGTCTCTTCTCTGCCTAATGAGGCTTCAGAAGACCCATTTAAGATTGTTTGTTACTGCTCACTAGGATATAGATCATCTGATGTAGCTAGGAACATTATAAAACAACTGAAAAACATGCACTTGTCTAAACCTGTTGAAGTTTACAATTTAGAAGGGTCCATCTTTAAATGGGCAAACGAAAATCGTGAACTGATCAAAAGCAATGGTGAGAAAACTAAGTTTGTTCATCCATATAATTATACATTTGGTTTAACTCTAAGAGAGGAACTTAGAAAGTATGAATAAGCAAATAAATGTTGCTTCTCAGGAGATATCCAAGGCCTTTTACTCATTTTTTCTTCTAATTCTAGAATAGAATTGCTATATTTTGGAATTCTGATAACCTTTATTTTTGTATTTGTTACTGATGTTATACAAAATGAGAAAAAACTCTGAAATCATAGATGATTTAGCTACATTAGTTAGCACCCCAGACTTTATTGCTCCTGCAGATCTATCATCCCAAGATTTCAATTTCCCATTTTCATTTTTTCCTGTAAGTTCACAAACAGAATTAACAATGCATATGCCTTCATTCCTTCATGTATTTTGACAACTCATGTCCTCACTACTTCCTTCATCTTTAGTACTTAGTAACTTAACCTATCCATGACTTCATTACACTCTATGGCTCTAGGATCCTGGAACCTCATTACACTCCATACCTTCACCTCACCATTTCCATGATTCCTACCACCTTTGTTTGTATACTGTATTTATTACTTTCCTACCATGTAGTACTCAGTATTCTCGGCATAAGTATTCTTCACCACTACACTACTTAATGAATTGCTTCCATGCCTTCACAACTGTAACTTCCTTGACTTTATTACATTCATGTTACATGATTTCATTGTACATGACATCACTAGTCTTTATCATTTCATTAATGACTTTACCAGCTTCATGAATTCAAAAGTATCAGGTCTCCAAAACTTCCCATAACTTCACACTTTGTATACCTTCCAGACTCCTGATTGCAACATACTTTGCTTGATTTCATTACCTTCAGGTCTTCATTATTTCTTATGACAGTCAGTTCTCATGCTGCAGCTTTGCTACCCTCATTTTCATTATTTCAGATGACTTCACTATATCTATGAATTTGCTGTCCGTATAACTATCCCAATAACTTCTTACTCCATGCCGTAAGTCTCTCTCTCTCTCTGTATATATATATATATATATATATATATATATATATATATATATATATATTTATTTATTTATTTATTATACTTGATCG
>JAYMFT010318944.1:0-10026 GCA_038088735.1 Panulirus argus | reverse complement strand
AGCATATATATATATACATATATATATATATATATATATATATATATATATATATATATATATATGCATGTGTGTGTGTGTGTGTGTGTGTCTGACAACACACATAGAAGATGTTTGACAGAGTACAATGTCTAGCCCATACGACGGACCAACAGGTTTATTTCACACCCTTAAGGCCAACCGGACAACAGAGAGAAACATGGGCAACTCTGACGTGGGGAAATAGCTTTATACCCCTGAATGCAAGAGCAATGGACACACTACACTGGGAAAGAAAAACGAATAAACCAGTCTCGAATACAAAGATAAACATCTAAATGAATTTCGTACGTGTACGCAAGATAGGAACAGATACGTAAACATCAGATGACAATATACACACATACACCTAAATGGAATATAGACTTGTACACCATACTGGAATATGCACACGTACACCAGACTGGAATATAGACCTATACACAAAACTGAAACACAAAACTCTACTTCTCCCTGGAAAACAGACGTAATACACCAAACTGAAATATGAAAACATACGCCAGAATGAAACAAAGAAAACTGAGTGGGTCATGAGATCTACTTAATGTAACTGAAGCCAGGGAGAAGTATGAGACGGCAGATACTTTAGTTTCCTGGTTATTACACACTAAAAAGTCAAGCGAAACCGACCGTAAGGTATGATTTTCCCTCACTATTACCAGCCTGGTTAGGCGTCCGGCGTCTCTGAAAAGCTATACAAGCCAAGCAGTAAATCTTATGGTTATAACTGGCTGTTAAATCGTGTAAAAGATCGCTTTGGTAATGACGCGGAAAGAGGGAAGAGAGAGAGAGAGAGAGAGAGAGAGAGAGAGAGAGAGAGAGAACGCCGCCTAGTATTACTTCAGTGTCCAGCATCACCCTTAATACCTTACAATACGACCTCTAGACCCAACATCAACATAACACTCTTCGCCTCGATTTTTTTTCACGACACCATGACCCTCGCAAAACCCTGTACCGCACTCCCCTACGACCCTCCCACACTCCCGTACACCCTCACGACCCTGTAGTACCCTGCACTTCCTCAACTCTCTATGGCGATAGCTAACTGCACTGCACATCAACTCGTCTGAAACACTCCCCTACCCACTTCCTGGTTATATATTGCGTATCTTTCTTTTGCACTTCCCTTAATCTTCACCTTCAGTTCAAATGCAAATAGGAAAAAATAGCAAATAATCCTGTTAAGTAGGAATGTATAATCCCGCATTAAGTAGGACGTCGGTTAGATTGGTATACTGTAATCCATTAAACATTCTCCAAGAATCATATATTTTCTTGTAAATACAGTAATACCTTAATTTACATGTATACTGTATGATGCTTTAAGAGGTCCTCTACCCCCACAGATGGGTCTGCGACCTTACCTTATGTATACCTCACGAAGGTTTCTAAGTTTTCCTATCTTCTCGGTCTGGAAACAATCTGCCATCTTGTTCCTCGGGTCAAGCAGACTGTTGGAAGCCGCCGCCCGTAAGCCTGAGTCACCACCACATTCTGGTAGGTCTGATACACTCTGTAGGTACTTGTAGGGACTCCTATTAAACTGCTTCACTCCGCAGTCCACGGCGTTCCTAATGGCTACAAGTAATGCATTAATTTTGGGGCCCCTAATGTTTATTCCATGTTCTCTTGCTGAACTTGCAGCACCTTTTGGATTTCAGTGGCAATATTTTACAGGGCGCCCCGTGCCTAACTACCGTATTTCACGAAAATGATGCCCGGTTTCGAACAGAGTTAATGAGTACGAGTGTATAATGCATCTGAGAGAGAGAGAGAGAGAGAGAGAGAGAGAGAGAGAGAGAGAATTTCATCCACCTGTCATCAAGTCACTGATGATTGTGTCTTCCAGGGGCAACGATGGAATTCTGACCGTACTGGCACTAAGGAAAAACATTACAGACAACACCAAATCCACAAAGTTGATTGAAGGGATGTCAGAACACATCGTACCGGTAATGTTTCCTCCTCAGCATTAATTGTGCTTTATCAGGTGAAACGTTTCAACACTCCCCCTAATATGAGCTAAGCTCACACGAAAACAGAACGCCACGCTACCTAACGATCGTTAGTAACACGATACATACAACAGCTTCGCCTTGTTTAACTGTATATGTACATGACTGCGAGGCTACAGTGATGGGGCTTTCCATGTCCAGGGATGAATAATGATTCATGCAGACGATCAGTTGACAGACTGGTCGACGAGTACGAGGTACACGCAAGTAGTATAGGTAGCATAAAGGTGTGAGTGGCCTTATATACATAGGGTATGTTATAAACAGGTACGTAATAGGGATGTGGAAATGTCTCCATCTTCAGAGGGCACGGTACAGGCACATACCATACAGATTCACATTCACGGGTCGTTGTGCAACCAGGCACAACTCAGTGGACATAGAAGTGGCTTCATTATCCGCACAGCTGGGCAGAAACCCTGAAAACCATTCGTCTTCAGTCATCGTACCACATGGCCAAGTCTCAGGATCTTGGGACTGGGCAGTGTGTGTGTGTGTGTGTGTGTGTGTGTGTGACTACTATATGTCTATTACAGGGAAAGAGTTTTACACTTGTGTTGTCCCGTCTCTTAATCTTGTATATAAGAACCACGTCTTTGCTCCTATCTGTGCGTATCTAGTTATGCATCACCAGACAAAAGAGATACCACCGGAAGAAGAAAAAAGTTGACAAATCATCAATGGACATAAAATTTGTATTTGAATACGACCTAACACGGATAGAAAAAAAGAATCATTATTAACTCCAACAAGACGAGAGGAAGCAAACAACGATCCCCACCAGCACGACACACAACCTATAAGTGACATCCAGTACGACACACAACAACCGATATAGACCGACAAACACGACACACAGTAACCAGTAGGTAACAGACACCACGACACAAAGCAAGCACTATCAAGCAGACAACACGACACAGCTCCCATTATGTGCTATGTGTCACACGACGACGACACGACACGACACACAGCATCTAATATGTGACAGCCAGCACGACCCCAGAACCTCTATGTAACAGACAGTACGACACCCAGGAGACCCTGTGTAACATTCAGCACGGTAGAGAAAGACATCTCTATGCACAACAACGACATTAGAGTTGTGTGTAACACAGACCTGGCCCACCGGTGTAGCTTACTGTGGAAGTTTTAATCTATGCAGGAAGCCACTTAGCTCACCAAACCAGATTATCTTGTATGATGAGACGGAGATCCAATGAAACCCAGGTCATCTATCACATATTTCACAGTCTTTATCTATTGCAACCCAGATCAACATCAATCACGTACTGAAGATAATTTTCATCTGTTGCAAACCCAGGTCATCGTCAGTCACGCGTCTAATACAGTCTTTATCTGTTGCAACCAAGTCATCAGCTATAAGGTTTGCGGTAATCGTTGCCAAATGCGACTCATGTCATCAATGAGATCCTATGGTATCTTTAATCCAGTGCATCTGATATGATCGTTCAAGTCAAAATAAGAAATTCAATCTCACAAATTTTACCAGGGGTTAGAACATGTCTCCCCACCAGCTGAAAATGGTTGGGGTTGGGATGAAGCCGAGGAATATCAAGTAACTGCTTCAGCATGGAAACCTCCCCTCCAGCATGAGCTCAAGACGCAACAAATTACAATATCTATAAGTCTCTCTAAGGTCCCTTTCCCTCTCTAAGGTCCTTGCCTCTCTCTAAGGTCCCTGTCTTTTAACACGAGTGAGTTGGGAGCTACGCGGCGGCGGCGGCAGCGAAGAGGAACTCTCCTGATGCAGTGCCGCTATAAATAAAAATGACGAGAGACAAATTTGTTGTGAGGCTTACACTCCTCCCTCCTCTCTCTGTCTGTCTCTCTCTCTCTCTCTCTCTCTCTCTCTCTCTCTCTCTCCCGCCCTTAGTCGCCTTTCATGCAAGCAGGAGATACGTGAGCAGCATATTCTTTCCCTCCCCTATACGTATCTCGTCCTAAATATCAAATTCACTCTCACAAAAAGAAAGCGTCCAACTTCATGGGTGGGGCGAGGCAGGCCTGCCCTCTGTGGGAGGAAGGGAGGGAGGGGGAGTCTCGTATCCATCACTCAGACAATGTGAACGGCTCTACCACAGACTGTTCGTCTTGTCTTACCCTAACGTATGGACAGCTCTAGGAAGTGCACGGGGACTGGCCTACTTTTTATCCTTTCTCTTTTTCAGCGACTGTGTTTGTGGGGGAGAGTGATGAAATGTGTGTGTGTATGTGTGTGTGTGTGTGGTGTGTGTGTGTGTGTGTGTGTATGAGATCATTACCTGACGGCAATAAAATGAGAGGGTTTTACACTACTTTTTTATTATACAAGTTTTTGAATCTTCCGCTGATACTCGCCTTTACTTCCTCTTCACTGAGCTTATTTCCACAATCCATGACTCTTGTTTTTGATGCGGTACTTCCTTCCTTCCCTTCGTATACTATGTTTTATAATAGCATTTATTCCTCCGTGTCCTGGATCGACTTTTGACCTTAATGAACAATTTTGTATTAATGTCGTCGTGGTCTCTCTGGAATTTTGATGTAGTCATCATGTCTACCCTTATCCTTCTCTTTGTTTTTGAAAGCGGACAGATGGAGGGCTTCCTTCTTGTAACTCCTTCCACTTACGTCTGATGGTGCTCTCACTACACCGTAATGACCCCTTTTCAGCAGTTTTGGACTGAAACTCTGGCCGAGAAGACCAGACATATTGAGACAAATGTCCCACTTGGTTCGAATGACCTGAATACGTATATATACCATCCCAGAATATTTCACTGACAATGTAACTGGTAGCAATTCTGACGTTGATTATATATTATACTTTTCTTCCCTCTTGATCCCTTTCATAAGATGTTCTGGTGATAGGGCAGGTATAACGAAGCTCTCAGTTCCACTTCATGCACTTCATGTCTGAGACGACCGTAAGCTCCACCATCCGCTCATGGAATTCAGGATCTGGTCTGTTTAATCCCTTTTCCATTTTCATAAATCATTTTGCACGATTAGAATTCATATGTATTTACAACCTACTACATTTTCTTTGTCGCTTTAAGAAATATTCCCAAGCCCATGTTCCATTGCACTGCTTTCATAATATTGCCACAAACTAGATGAAGAATCCATCACTGAGCCCAGAGAGAACCCCCACTCGTCACCCTTCTGTGGAGGAGGGTATCAGAGACCCTCAGGCGGTACAAGGGTACACAGGGTCTCATACAAATGCAGACCCAAAATCTCACGACCTTTCTTGAATAAAAAAAAAATATAACTTTTTCACCGACTCTGTGAATTGTCCGTGCACAAAACAAGTGAGCATTTGCAGTCTATAACTATACAACTGCAAATATTGCAATCTGAACTATCATGAAATAAATCTTATACGTATAATATGAAAGGATGCATAAAAAAAGAATACAAAACTTCGCCTTCATATCTACCATTACAGCCGACATTTTTTTCCTTAGTTGTACTCAATTGAGAGAAAGAAAAATGATTGAAACTTCTGTTACAGCAGTTCCAGAATTCAAAATAAAAGGAAATCAAAACACTAGAATTGCAATTTAAAGATACAATACACATGTTGAATTGCAATTCAAAGATACAATACACATGTTGATTCGTATCAGTACAAATCTGTAGATCAATCAACATTTCCAGTCAAGAGAAAATTAAGAATATGGCTCTTTCAGCTATGACTTATGTTCATGAAAACATCTGCCTTGGCCGCTTCATGTAATGTTCTTGGTTAATCATATGTACTTACTAATAACTTTAAAGATTCCCTGATTTTTCCCTTAACCAGAAGAAATAACATTCTGGACAATTCTCACTTATAATGTGACCTAATATGTGATGCTACTGTACTAAATACCCTCTACTCTCAACCTCACTGAAGTAAAAACAAGCTTGGACGCTAAACCGCCAAGTCAGAACACATAAAACAGTGAAAGTTTTCAGTAACTTCAGTTTTAATAGCATCCGGACGAATTGGGAGGCTGTCATTAATGAGATGTCTGTGACACAATGGGAAACCCTGCTGAATACCAGAACAGAGGAGGAATGTTTAAATGACATGACCGCTTTGCTTCTTCAAATATGCAATAGACAATATGCCAGCGAAAACACAATATCAAGCTAGAACGAGGACGACGAGCACTTTACAGGAGGCGAAAAAGAACAGCATAGCTTCTAAAGAAGTCACAGCTCACCCAGCAAAGGAAAGAAAACCTGTGAAGTTAATCACTGGTCATAAACCATTAACTAGAAGTGTGATATGAAACAGGAAAAACAAGAAAAAGCCATAATTGAATAAGAAATAATCCCAAATACCTTTACTCGTATGCAAAACGCAAATTCAGGACCACAACCTCTACTGGACCTCTCAAAACAGAAGGTATCTTTACAATCGACTGTAAGGAGATGAGCGAGATTTTGATAAGGTAATATGAATCGGTATTCACCCAGCCAAAATCAACATTAAAGATAGATCACTCGAAAGGCTTCTTCCTAGACAGTAATCCCCCAGGAGTACACACAGTGGATAGTCACCTTCTCAACACAAGATTTCGAGAGGGCCATTGAGAGCATGTCCATGTACCCAGCCCCACGCCCCGTACTCTTGGAGCTCATTCTACATAAAGAAATGAAAGTCACCTCAAGCCTGTGCATAGAGAATCCTCTGGAGAAGTAATCTAGATTCTAGTATCATTCCTGACAGTCTGAAACTGGTCCACATCACTCCAGTCCAAAATGGTGGAAGCAAAACAATTAAAAAACAAAACTATTGCACGTCATTAAAATCTTCGAAAGAGATGAACAAGCCTATTAACTCAAAACAACATGGATTCAGTGGCGGGATGATCTTGCCTATCGCAGTTGCTTGACTATGATAACATTGCTGAGACTCTGGAGAACAACGAAAATGCTGACGTGATTTACACAGACATTGCAAAAGCATTTGACAAATGTCACCATGGTGTCATAGCAGAAACTGCGAAAGATGAGAATAACTGGAAAAAGTGGAAGATGGATGTACAACTTCTTAACTAAAAGATCACAGCACGTAGTTGTATGCCCCCATACTAAAATGGCTCAGTCCCTAAGGAACTGTACTTGCGCTCCTGTTCCTCATTCACAAATCTGACATTGGCGCAAATACGAGCCATAGTTCTTTCTCATTCTTTGCAGATGCTACAAGAGTATGAAAATCACATCATGGGAAGATGCCGAATGGCTACAAAGAGACATTAACGAAGTCATTAACTGGGCAACCGAGAACAACATGCTTTTGAACGGATGATAGACTTCAGCTCCTCCGGTATGGGGAAAACGAAAACACACGCTATCATAAACCAGATGATTAATGCGAAAGACCTTGAAGTGATAATGTCTTACGACCTAATCTTCAGCGAACACAACAAAACAACGCTTGCTTCATGCAGAATGATGGCAGGCTGGAACATGCAGACTAAGACAATGGAAGAAAAACCAACGATAATATGTTCAAGGCACTAGTATTTTTACTTACTGAGTGAGTATTACTGCCTTCTAACATCACCCTAAAAGGCTGGTGATATTATGGATTTATAAAGTGTCCAGAGATCTTTCACGACCCATATTAATGTGGTAAAGGAACTAGATTCTGGGAACAAATGAAAACACTGAGTCTATACTCCCTGGAGCGCAGACGGGAGTTATATTATCATCTGCACCTGGAAAATTCTAGAAGGTATGGTTCCCAACCTACATTAGGGAGTAAAATCCTACTGGCTCGAAGGCCATGGAAGACTTTGTAAAATACTACCACTGAAATCCAAACGTGCAATATGCACGAATAGAGGGAAAACCTTAAACATCCGGAGTCCACGACTCTTCAACACCTTGCCATCTACCATCAGAAACAGCTTGGGCTGCACGCTGAAAAAGTTCAAAAGTGCAGTGGACAAGTGCCCACGAAGTGGGCCTGAGGGCTGCGTCTTCCAACAACTTGATCGACTAACTTCCCAGTCCAGCAGCATGGGTCCAGCCCGGACTGCGGGGATGAAGACCTCAGACCTCCAAAGACGCCACGAGATACCCTCGAGGACATATTACAAGATCTAACTTTCAGTGGCTTCGAAGTTACTTGAAATCTTACAATATCAAACATTTCACCGACAGCCAAATTTCCTTACTGTTTCCCTTACCCTGATAAAATAATTCCCTGAGTTTCCCTCGACCATATGGAACCCTGAATTACAGCATCCATCCAGTCCTTTTTAGTAGAATGTTATCCTCTCAGAAATCTAGCAGAGCAGTCACGAAACAATATCTTGGTAAATCCATGATGTTTCCAGCTGAATCACTTTGCTCCTGTCAAGAAATCCTCTCTCTACTTCCTAATTATCTTGTTCAACATAGCAGGGTACTTTGCATTCATTTTACGAAAAAAGTAAAATGGACGGATCTCGCACACAGTTAGTGATACGTGCACCATAGACTGGGGACAGCTGCAATAACAAAGTCCCTCCCGGAGAGGAATATGCGATGGGAAAAAGAAGAAACTTTGGTAAATTGTAAGATCCAGCAGGATCACGGTGCAGGGTGTACATAAAACCTGGACTTTGCTTTTCTGTATATGGTTACGATGGGAGACGCAGAAAGACGGATCTTGCACCTTACAACCACAGGACCCTCATTTATGGGGCTCCCGTAGCGCCAAGGATGATAGCCACATCCACCTGCCGAGATCACAGGCAATGAAGTATGAGGATGTTGTGTGTCTGTCTGGGCAAGTGAGTGGGGCGGCTGAGGGGATGTCTTCATTGTCCACAGTGTGGAAAGTATATCTTGGGTATGTGCGGTCTTGTGCTGAATCGGTGTTCGTCATGCTAGTGTTCAGAGAATAGATGAGAAAGTGCAAAGCGCTTGTCTGGACAGTGCAATTTCAGATGGCTGTGTCTCGTGGGATGGAACTTAAGACTAGATTAGGGAGAACGGTTGTTTAATGTTTGTCGAGTCGTTTCGGGAGGAGCATTTTCGCTGGCAGTGGGGCGATCGGTGAGTACAGGTGGCTGAAGTCTGAGGCTGAGAAGAGCGTTTCAACCGTTTATAAAGGATTATGGGTGGGTTGTGGAGCGGCTTTGGGTGGGAGGTGGATAACGATGCCGTACAGGGCTGGATACTGAGCATACTGAATTGAAACTTGCACTGGTAGCAATTTTTCCCATTGTGCAGGTGTCAAATGTTTGTGGCTGCTAAGCAGCTGACGACTGTTCTTAATGCTCTGTTTTAGGTGGTTTGTAATCTAATGTTTTTCAAAGGGTGGGTGGGCTAGCGGGTGAGGCATGGTTTACAGTGAAGATATAGTGTGTAGAGAATGCTTAAGAATGCTTTTTTTTTTCTTCTTCTTGCCCAAAATTGTCCAAAACAAGCGGACCGAGTAAAACATTCAGACATACCCACACTGACCTCTTTAAAATGACACTACTCGTTTTAAACACAGATGTACACCTCCTGGGCATGATGGCGTGACCTAACCCTTAACATTCACACTGAAGGTAACGCCATCATACCCAAGGGTCGTACCGTTCTGCTGAATGGTCACTCAGTCGTGCTCAGAGGTCGTATCGCAGTGCTTTATGCGTTTTTAACTATCGCGCTCCAGCAGATCGCCCGGTGCAGCTTAACGATCCATATATTCAACAAGGGGACCTTATACACGCTTGGAAAACCTTACCACTTATAACGAAGACAACATTACGAGTTATACTCGCTTACACAGAAGGGGCCGCACTGGCCAGGGTTAAAGCTGGGAGCCAAGTCCCTTGATAGTTACCCCGAGATAAGTTTTACTGTGTAGAGGGTCGGGATAATGTACACATGGAGGATAATGGGGTTATCATATAAGAAATGGGATACTAGTACCTTATCCATTTTCACTATTATCATTATTATTGTTACTAATATTATCATTGTTACT
>JAYMFT010318933.1:0-10026 GCA_038088735.1 Panulirus argus | reverse complement strand
ATATATATATATATATATATATATATATATATATATATATATATATATATATATATATATATATATATATTAATGATGCAGCAAAGAATAACAAGATAATTTTCAAGAATAGTTGAAACTAACTCATTGTCAAGAACCATCATCATTCATAAGTTTTCCCCCCGGGGAAAGTTTTGAGGTTTTGAGAGGCATTGGACGCCAAGAGCTGGAGCCGTGTCCTCTGATGTCATTACTGTGTTCCTGGGGCCCTCCAAGGCAGTGAGGACCCAGCCAGTGTTGAGTAGTGCCGACGTCAGTTGTGACCTCCTACCACTACTCACCCCCACTTCCCTCTACCCTTCCCCTACCCTACCCCCGGGTGGTCTATTGTTCAGAGAACAACAGAAGAACATTAACTTCAGCGACTGTGACCATTCCCTCATTACTGGAATCTGCTCAGTCCAAATTGAATTTCCGGTAGGGACCCTGGAGAGGAGAAGGAGATGATGATGCTGTATGCAAATGGCGCCTGACTGGTAGAGTGAGAGAATTGGACACAAGAAATTCACTATGGTCATACAGTCGCGTGGTGGAATGATGATATTATGTCATGTTTGGTGGTGCTGATGCGGGAGTCTAATGGGACGAAGAGATACGAGGCGCAGCAGAGGAGACTTGGAAGGATTTGTTAGCTGGTGATGAGGTGGAGAGGACTGAAAGATAAGAAGATAAGAAACATGTGGGTACCTCTTGTTGAAGCTGTTAATCTAGGAGCAGAGAAATAGGGAAGGATGGTCCGATTTTCTTCCGCGAGGCTGTGTATGCGGAAGCGGAGTGAGAGTACACAGACATACAGCCTATACGAGACTACGGAGACCTATAACGTATAACGAAGTGACCTGCTGAAAGATGACAGTTGATTAGTGATTCCGTATTTCCTTATGCACGAGTGTGAAGTCTGTTTTACTTTAGTAGAGCTCATCATACCTGGTTACCGGATCTGTATGTACTTCGAACAACGTATTTCCGTTCTGAAATAATCTCAGTATCACAAAAAAATATTCTACGTCACCAAGAAACCTTGGCTTATGTAGAAAAAAATATGATGTCACTTTCCTTTAAATTTCCTCAAGTGGCTTATTTCTTCGTCCTGGTATCAATCTTCTCTCCTCTTTTCCTGCACTCTTTCAAACCTGCACAGCGCTCGTAAAATCAACGTTTGACCTTCGCTATACACACACAGTACACCATTACAGTTCACCCGCCTCGAACATCTCAGTGTTATAGTTTAACAATAAGTTAATATCCCACACGTTCCTGGCACCAGCCAGACGTTTCAACTTTTCCCTTCTGCTCTTCACTCGTCACTGCACAGCCAACGGGGCGTTCGTCCCGGCCACTGGGCTGCCACTTACGACCCAACTCCGGCCGTCTCGTAACTGAGACAAATGAGTTCTCCCTAATGCTGGCAGATTTATGGCCGACCCCGGAGCCTGCGGGATGACAATCATGTGTGGGCTCGTGAAGTAACCATAGGGTTTTTCATGGAATATATTATATAGTGCTTTTTTGGAAGATGAGGATGTAGAGTTCTTGATGGATAGGAAAAATGATGATAAGGGGAGAGAGAGAGAGAGAGAGAGAGAGGAGGTTTCACAAACGGACAGATAGATAAAGGCATCTGTCGTGCCGCCAAGGACAAGTACCGTCTTACAGTATCTAACTTCTTGTTTGGACTCGTCCTGTGTCCGTCCTGGCTTCTGTCCACGTCCCAAGCCTCATCCCTGTCACCTACCCATTCTTCCCTAAAAACACCGTCCTTTTCTTCCCGTCATTCACTTCTGTCTTTTCCAAGGTCTTCGTAGACTCTAACCTCGTCTCGTCTTTTACCCTACTCTCCACCGTCAGGATGAGCGTCCTAGCCTCGAGTCTCACCATACCGTACCTAGGACAAACCAGACGCCAGCATGGCTCATAGCAGCTAAGTACGTCAGCAAGACTGACAAAATCCTTTCATCATTGCGTCCACACATTCCAGGCTGGAGCGTTTCTTTCATCGCTTGCCCTCCAGCACACGCTGCGCTTCCAACCAGCACAATGAAAAATACGATTTTCTCGCCATGTTGTCATTGCTGCCAGTGTGTTGCAACCTGCAATGCTACTACAGTCAATTAGTTCTGTAACGCGTTGGACATCTCAGCGACAAACACTTAGCGGGGAAAGTTAGGTAAAGGCGTCATATCACTCATTAACTGTCCACTTCATATCTCACTGCTCATCAGAGAGACGGCAGAAGTTTGTAAGCAATAGGGCAAGAGCTCCACTGACAAATGCCTGACACTGGCCAAATAACCATTCCTCACGGTAGCGTGGACATAAATACACAGCAGATGTTGCGTATGTGTTCACCTTGCAGACACCTACGGTTCGCTGGGCACAGCATGACAACAAAGCAGCTCTTGCAACCCCAGCTATCCGGTAGTCTCCTCCACCCGCTATTCCTCAGTTACACTCCTCTTCTTGCCATACTCCTCACCTCTCCTCATACCCTTCACCCCTGACAATACTTATTGTCATTTGGTTCGTGTTTCTAATTTACAGAACTCTCACTGTTTCTTTTCTCCAACTTCATGAGCGTCATTTCTCTGTCCAGTACCACCTCTCAATCTCCTCTCCTAAGTACCAGCACCTGGTACGCAGTACAGACGTCATATATATTAATGTAAAAGCCATGACGAGAGTGTCTCATAACGGCATAGCACTGATCAAATATTCTTCCTAACGAGTCTTATATTACCTTCACCTTGTACTGCACCATAGCAATAACTTCTGTCATGACAGAGATATGACACAGAACGCCTGTACTGTATGGTATATAAACTCGTACCTCACAACAAACGCAAATATACGAGCCATTGAGGGATGGCCATTGCTGCACACTAGTAGCCCTCACCAGACACACTGTGTGTGTGTGTATGTGTGTGTGTTGGCATAAAGACTAAATGACCTGTTGTGTCACTGATCATCGATCTCCTCTTTCAAGGTTTTCCCCTTAGCCCTGCCTTACCACACAAACCATCATGCAATTTGCATGCCTCGTCTCAGCTGTACGTATGTCCAGAGCTCTAGTGTGATATATCTTTTATCCCAAACTTCGTCAGCAGCAACACCTACAACCCCTCTCGCCTTCGTCAACATTGTCAGATAAGAATTGTCCACTCTTTGACGACTGTTCGCGATGTGGAAAACAAATTGTGAAATGTTTACATACGTACGTACGAGAATAAGCTCGCCGTAAAATGAAATGCTTTACCATACCAACAATCAGATAAGCATTCGCGCTGGATAACGAGGTCCCCAAAATCTCAACGAGGCGAAAACATTCCACGGGAAACGCTAGAGTAATTAATGGACTTGCAGAGCAACATTAGTAGCATTGCCAGTGTAGAGCTTAACAGGGTAAGTTATGAGAGAGTATGAAGTGCGTTATATGTAGTGGAGACTACTGGGATAATCGCAGTGGAGATTGCGCTGGTAATGGACCAATACTGAGTTGAACAGGAATACAGTAGCAGTCCAACACATCTATCATGATTATCTTCCAGGCTAATGGGTCATGCATGGCTTCTCCTCCTGCAGCAGTTAGTCATACACAGCCAGGTACTAGATTGTGCTTATGTCAATTTTTTTTTAAGATAATGAGAGTAGCGCCTTTTTTAATGGACGGCACTGAACCCCTGTCTACCCTGACACGTCGTCTGTCACTAAAGTTATGGACAGGGAGTCGTAAAATTGAGAGTAAAGCGAACGAACTGAATGATACGATTATAATGTTGATTTTTTCTTTGGTATCAGCATCGGATGAGAGCTCAGTGTACACACTGTTCTTTATCTCCTTTGGGATTTTCTGCGTTGTAACTTGTTTCCTTAATTTGTGGTTAGATTGAATTTAAGTTCCCGGAACATAAGCTGGTGGAAAATGGGTCAGTGGTCACAAAATTAGCACACGAAAATGTCAAAATGTCATTGACAACTTTCCCACATAAATGGATTTTGTTAACCCGTCAGTGATCAAGGATAAATAGTTAGTGGACCATTTGCTCTCAGACTGTCGGCAAATCTGACCAGCGTATCACAGGAACATAATTTGCAAATTACTAAAGACAGCAATAGAAAAAAAAGATTTAGGGTTTCTTTCTACGACAGGAAATATATAAATGATAAGACAGTATGAAGCTCAAAAAGAAAACGTGTTGCACGACAAATGTATCATATTTCTTTGAGGAATTAAGCAATATCATAGGAGTGTAAATGTGGTTGAGTAGATTATGTATTCTAGTGTTGCCAGAGGGTCTTTGATACTGTCCCCCCCAAAGAAGATTGATGATGAAGCTAGAATTTCCAGCTGGTACGTGAGGAGAGAGTTCACGCAAATGGACCGAAAGCTATTTAGCGAAACGGAGCCGAGAACACGTCAGAATCAAGGGAGGATTTCCGAGCTGGTCTCAGGGTCTGAAACATTGTTATTTACTATTTACTCAGTGTTTCTTCTTCGCTTACAGGGAAGGGTGAACCAACTTACCCCAGTAGGTATAAAGTTTTTGATATTACGATTAAAGTTGCTGATGCAGGCTATCATGCAGAAGTCGTTGTTATGTGCTAGGTGCACAGTGCATTTGCCCCAGCGGTATTCACAGTAACTCAGCTTTGGAAGTCTGAAGACTGATATTTACTCATATTCTGTTGCCGATGGCCTTGACTTCAGGGCTTCCTTCAAGACTGCTCCACGGCAGCGTAGAACCTCTAAGTCTGACGGAGATTGTACACCGTATTTCAGGTATTTCGAACATCCTGTTATTGATCCTAGCTTTCCCAAGGTATGCGATGAGAAGTGACAAGCTTTAGAGATGGTGGTCCGCGACCAATCTGGTCGGCGGACCATAGCACATGGCCCGTCCATCGCATCCTTTCCTTCGGCTTAGCTGGAATATGCCTGAGTCTGATTTCTGTCTGAGCTTTCGCTGAGTGTAACAGTTTAAAGATTTTGTCAAACTAGGGGAAGAACTTGCTCAGTTGTGCCTTTCATATTACTGTGGTATGTCAGAGTTCAAAGATCAGTCTTTTACAAAAAGATTTTGAGCTGCTGCTCTCGTACTTCACATATGCCTCAGTTTTCATAAAGGTGAGGAAGTCTTTCCTATACCTTCTTGACAAAAACCAACAGCCGTTTTCGTGTTCCTAAAAGAGAGAGAAAAAAAAAAGACTAAGAAATCCATAATTAGCAAATAATAAAAGAATGACGCTCCTAAGAAAATCTTTACGACACAACTCCTTATTGTGGCTATATTATACTCGTTAATGGCGTTCTGGCGTAGGCGCGATGCCAAAGTCGATTGAAATACGATTATTTCGATGAGTTTCTTTGCCCGTTTGGGCGCGTGGCCCTGGCGGCTGAGTAAGCCATCAGTCTCCGAAATGACGCCGTCGTGTCGCAGCCAGAGAACCCAACCGCGCTATTAACGCGCCTCGTCATTTGTGGTGGATTTAACGGGACGCGACCGGATCTGACCCGGCCGGCCGGCCTACGCTGCCAGAAGCTGACCCGGGCTTCAGTCCACATCTACGAGCCCACATCTACGAGCCCACAGTCAAAACCAGTACCGTTCCTGATCTGAACAAACAAGGCTTTAACCTGCATCACAACGACCGTCTACAGACGTAGCCTACATCACTAAGGTTGCCCCGGGCTCCAGCCTGAGCTACGGCAGCCATTCCAGTTTCAAGCCTTGCATCATCATCACCAGGCCCATCCCAGGTTCCAGACTGCCTCTCTCTGGCAACGAGGACATCCCGTTCTTCAGCTGGCCCCATCAGGCACCCGCCTCCATCACAGGAGATGCTCCACAAACCGGCCCGAACCACCAAGATCCTTTCGGGTTGTATCGGAGGCCACCAAGGCCGCTTGCATCGCCAATGGCCACCTCGGGTCTTTGTCTACGCCAGCAGGGTCACCCCAGGTAACAGTGTAATACCATCATGGTCATCCCTGGCCCTATCTATCTTGAAGACCATGTATGATAACCATCCGATAACGCGATGGCAGTGTGGAACTCTAACTTACAGAACCATGGCTGTTCCTCACATTAACTTGGGTTACCCCATTTCAGAAATCTTGGCTTCGTCCTTGTTCAGGAGGACAGAGGAACGAGGGGGGTTTCTCCATACGAAGGAAGCAGTAGTAGAAGGAGGCAACCACATACTGACACGAGAGCATTGAGAGTTGATATGATATATTGGGAGAGATGCAGTGAGAAATATGAGCCTGTGGAATTAGAATTATGTCATACTCAAAGTATTCAGGGGTTACGGAGATAAAGAGCTCAAAGAGTAAGAGATATGAGATCGTCCCAGCTAAGATACCTGAAGAAGACTGGGGTGGTACTGGTCGTATCTATTCACAATGCACTGTTTTTGCGGCGATTGTACAAAAAAAAAAAGAAGGAATGAAGGCCGTAGGTGTCCTTCAGGACTTCAGGGAACAAATGAACTACAAAAAAGAAGGACCCAAAACGAGTTTGCTTCTCCCCCTTCACCTCCTACAAACACCTCTGCTCCTGGTCTGGATGTATTCTTTCCTGGTACTAGGACCATTTACACTGCCGGTAGCTCTGACATATAAAAGTGACACTAAGATACGAGCTCATTGCCTCTGCATTTCAGCCACGTCCCCACTTTCCCAAAACCGTTTCAAAGTTTAGAAAGGTTTTGGCACAGCCAGAGTGAGCATATTTTTTTTGGATCCTTCACTAATTTAAATATATTATAAAAAAGAAAAATGGCTGCAGATTTTCTCGCCAGTCGCTACTGATACGAGATTTTGAAAACCTTTGCCCGCATTTGATGGATGTGATTCAAACTACGGGCAATACATCAAGACATTAAGCACCTATGTATTTCTTACTCAAGCATGGTTATCTCTGAGAGTATTCATTAAAAGTAATGATATATAAAAAGAAGGCCGTAGGATGTCAGTAAATGTTCACAATACTGATGGCCAAAATCCAAGAACACGGCCTCTCAACGAGCCAGATATTACGCACGCAGTTTTTAAAATGCGCTAGAGTTTGCCATATAATTGTCCCTGGGAAAAAATTGCTATCTTTGAAAATTCTAAAATCCGACTGAAAGAACATGACAAGTAAGAGACAAAAATATTTTTAGATAAGTCTAGTTTAGAGAAAAGTAAAAAAAAAAAAAAAAATAAAGCCTTGACAATCATATAGTAAATACGAGCAGCCATTTCGTAAATTCTAGAGAGTTGCAGGATACCACTCCCGTGTTGACATTCCCCAACATATGGACACAGAGCAGTGTAAGGGAAGTCATACCTCTTGCCAAATATACTGTCACTCCTTCCGTTGTATAATCATACTTTTGTGTGCGAGTAGAACTATTCACATTTATTGTATCTGGTCGCTTTATTATACCTTCGTAAACAAGGTGTACGAAAGTAGCGCTTTTCCTTTTCATTCTTTTTTTTCTTGTGCTGAAAATAGTATGGCTTCCGCAAGAGACAAGACCGAACCTCCACAGGGTTTTCTCATCACCAGGAAAGTGGATGATTTTACGATGGCTGGCACCATTTTCTCCCGCCAGTCTGTGTTCAAAGGTCAGGATATTGTCCCCCGCAAGTTTTATACTTTACCCAGGAATATATATTTACTGCTTTAACTCAGCCGCTAAAACTGGTTTCCCAGTGGACTGACTATGACTTTCTCTTTATTGCTCCTCCGTGGCCGTGATAAACATCTGTTTATGATCACAGAAACGTAACGTACGGTTAAATGACGCTGCTATTTCAAACTCTGATTACTGATCTTGCCAGGCCGCCATATTATGACAACCTGTCTCGTCTCGTCAGTAGTAGCGAGCTACTCAGGAAGTTACTGGGAAGTAACATGACCTTCTCTAGGCCAGGACGGACTCTTCTAATGACGCTCCAGCGCCAACACGTTATGATGGAGAGTAACAGCGAGGCAAGAGTGGCTTCATCAACCGAACTAACGAGAATATCCTTGGCAAACAGCAGCAGTCGCTTGTGTAGACTCGAGAGAACCTACTTCAAACATTTCTTAACAAACTCTGAAATCGTGTTTGATTTCTTACTTATTGAAGCTTTCAAAGGACTAGGACAGCCTTTTTAATGTTGGGTTTGCACTCAAGCACCCAAGCGGTTTTTTCGGCAATGAAGCTCAATGTTGCAAGGGGGAAAAAAAAATCTAGTAAAAAAGAAAGAAAAAGGTCAAAATGATGCAAGGAATTAATTGCAAGCTTGGCAGACCGTTGGAGAGGCGTCATAAATGAACGCTAATGGCGTGCAAGAGAAGTCCTGGCTTAGGAGAGCTCTGCAAGTCGCCACTCATCCGTTAACCATTTGAACGCGGCGTTGCGATTTTCCTTTCCCTTTTTTTTTTTTTTTTTTGGAACGAAGTTGTTTACGACCTTTTGGATATGATGGCCTGGCTCTCGAACTCGCCACTGGCCGTCGCGCCGCGTCGGGAAGGCAAAACTTCAAACTCAAGGACGAGGATCTTTGGGGATCCGTCAGACGTCGTGGTGCGAGATCCACCACGAACTGAGACATGCAACGCCACGACTTCCACCACTGCACAACGACTTCCACAACTGCAACACGACCACCACAAAAGGACCACGACCTTTTGCAAGTGGGCAGCTGCCTTCATGAATGCAGCACCATGACTCTGGGACCAAATCACCGACAGGGAAGCTACGCAGTTACTTGAGATCCGTATTTTGGCGCACATGGGATCAACTACTGCTCTCTCGTTCCTGCCTGAGGATTTAATGGTATCTGGATTCCCTACGTAGACAGGTTTTGACATCTTTTATCGTGTTCTGAAGCAGTTCGATCTTATAAAGTAATCAATCTTCCCTGTGTCACATATATTTTCCTGTTCATGTTTCATCCCTAAATGGTCGCTCTTGACATTTGTAACGAGATGAATTATCCACATTAAATCATCAGTTTTGTTGGACTCGATTTCCTTTGATATGGCGGACGGCCTGGCTATATTACAATGACACAGGTGGAAAAAAAAAATGTGTAATGAGGTTTTTAAATGCTAGTATTTACTTTAAAGAAAATACCTCTCTTCCATCATTACTTTTGATACGGCATTTTATTCAAAACTATTTCCTTTGATATGATTAAGTTCTTATAATGCTGAGGGCAGCAGGGGTATGTTGAGGTGACAATTCTCCACCAAAGCAGCACCTCTGTGAGCAGCTGCGATGAAGAGCGGAGACAAATGTTGAAATAAAGAGATGATGATGGACTCGAACTACTTCAGATATGAGAGGCTATAATACCATCCTGTCAAAGACCTACTTAGTCCTCAGGAGTCAATCATTTCCCCGTGGAGCTCAGCCTCGAGGCTGAAGGATCCCCCACAGAAAGGGATCCCGGGGTTATAAAGTGAGGCACGTACATACTGAATGTCAGTGTGAGGCATTTCAAGGCTTGCTTGCATCTTTCCAATTAGCTCGCAATACTTTTGTCGACTGTGTTAGCCGCTCACACTTCTGTGCTTGAGACAGAAGTAGGTCCTTGCAACATCATCAACAGGCTGTGTATACTTAGAAAAAAAAGTAACGAGTAAACATAAGTAGCTTTACCTAAAGTAACCGTTTTAAACACAATTATCATCCTCAATTTCGATGATATTGAAGCCTGGCTACAAATGTCAACAGTAACTTTATTCAAAATATATTTTCTCTCATACCATTAGGTCCTCCGGTCATTAATCGAAAATTAAAACAGGTAAAAGTAATTGAATTCAAAAAATTAATCTGCTGTAGTAATCATTTGAAATGAAGCTTTTTACCTTTGTACACGGAATCCTGAATCTATTACCTCTTCCTAATGGAACGGAATATATGTATATATACATATGCAAATATATATATATATATATATATATATATATATATATATATATATATATATATATATATATATATATATAT
>JAYMFT010318922.1:0-10026 GCA_038088735.1 Panulirus argus | reverse complement strand
ACATATATATACATATATATATAATCATAATCATCTCTGACGTGGCTAAATACACACAGTACTATAACAAATTTGGCCATAAGGTTAACACATCACTCATTACGGAATGCACATAAATGTTTATACGTGTTGATGTCTTCTCTTATGTAGAAGAGGAAGTCATCTAACTCTTTACGTATGACGTCACCACGTTGCTCATGTGCTTTCGCAAGCATCTGGCCTCATGCAGGGTGTGCCATCCTCACAGCTGCTCCGGGTGAAGGCGTCTTCATCATACTACAGGACTGAGTTAACACAGGGTTTTGACGCCACAAAGCCCCTTATAACATAGGATCATTATGAGACTTGCCTCTATAACAGAGGAGGCCTTCATATTAACACTAAACTATGATAATCTCTGGGCTGTCATCAAATGGATTATCATAACATAGGACCAGGGAAATTCACGACCACGATAACGCTGAACTGTAACAGAGAACCATGATAACACCAGACCGTGATAACAGGACTATGACAAAACCATAACAGGCCCCTGACAATGGAACTACCATAGCAACCATGATAACAGGACACTGATAAAATAAAGGCCCATGATAACAGGGCCATGATAACAGAGGAACGAGATAAAACCGTGATAACAGAGGAAGAGGTTGAAAGAAAATCACGATATCACCGGATCAAGATAACAAAAAAGGACCGAGATAACAGAAGACCATGATAACGCGGGATAAAGATAACAAGAGACCATGATGACACAGGACCAACATAAAACCATAACACAGGATCAAGATAACAGAAGGCCATGATAACACTTGGTCAAGATAACACAGGACGAGTGCAACAAAGGACGCGACACATGTCGACTCACGCTCCGGTTGACGTCACCACTCGCTGTTGTCAATGCCATATGGTTGGAGGGTGGGGAAGGGATCTGCCCTACTGTGCCTCTTACCCTACTGTAGCCCTTACCTTAGTGTGACTGACAGCCTTGTATGGTTGTTACCCTAGAGTGGCTCGTACCTTAATGTGGCTGAGACCATACTGTGGCTCTTATCCTCATATAGTTCTTATCATAGTATTTATTGCTACCCTTGTGCGACCGACCGACACCTTAGGGGTTATGTCTACCCAAACGTGATTTTTACCATAGTGCTGGCATTTACCCAAGTGTGACTCACACTTTAATGTCATCGTCCTGTGAATTTACCTTCATATATCTGTTACCTTAACGAGTTGATTTGGGTTAGGGAAGATTTTGTGTGTTGTAACTGATTAAGTGATGATTCCACGATATTTTTTTTTTCATTACCCTTTTAAATATCTATCTTTCCGTCATCACGAAATTCTGTTAGTCAACCTCTACTGTTAATTATCTACAGGTATTAGTTTCTTTTTGTCACTCTTTAGGTAAGGAAATTATCCAGATTTTTTAGAGGATAATTTTCAGTGGTGGGACTCATGAGAACGACGGTACGACCCTTGATCTGGACGGTACGACTCTAGAGGAAAAAAAAAGGGTAGTTTTTTTTTAGCACAACGGTACATACCTTGATCACGAAAGTAATATTCAAAAGCACACAACGGACGACCCTTGGGTACAACGGTACGACCCTTGGGCACGATGGTGTTATTCTTGACCTCGACGGTACGACCCTTGTGCCCGACGGTCCAGTTCTTGAGCGTCGCAACGGTACGACCCCGTGAGCACGACGGTACAGCAACTCCTTGGTCAGGACATCATATATACCTCAGTGTTGTGTCGTTTTGCTCAAGGATCGTGCCGTCGTCCACCAAGGGTCGTACAGTCGTCCACCGAGGGTCGTACAGTCGTCCTTAAGAAAGGTGTGGGTAATACCTGTCGCTAGAATCACCTACACATTCGCATAAAATTTCCCATAAAAATAGACAATCAGTCTGACTCTATCTCCACCACACTGCGTCTATTCCCGTCTATTACTGTTACCTCAGGGTAAGACCCTAAATTAAGGTAAGCGGCTGTTGCCTTAGTTACCTTAATCTACACCACACTTGCGTCTACTTCCGTCCTTCTGTTACCTTTCGGGAAGTCCCAAAAGCTACGGTAAGCAGCTGTGTTTGTTACCTTAGTATTTTTTTTACACCGTGGTTCCCTTTCCCATCCTTTTGCAACGGGTGTTACCTATCGGGGGTGTACGGGTGTGTACACAGTGTGGTAATGGAGGTAGAGAGTACACTGTGTGGTAATGGAGGTAGAGAGTACACTGTGTGGTAATGGAGGTAGAGAGTGTCGGGTGCGGGTGTGTGTGTGTGTGTGGAGTAATCGTCTCCCAGCGGACCCAATTGCTGGCGTCTTCCTCAAAAGTGGACCAAGTTTGTCGGGTTGGGCTGGACGGAGCGGAGGGCCGGCCGGTAGGTATCAGACAAGAGGGGTGTGTGGAGGGGGGGGGGAGTGTTTCCTCCGTCGTCCGTGTGTGTGTGGTCAGCCAAGTCATGTTTGTCCGAATGTGTGGACCAGTGGAGGCTGGGGGAGGGGAAGGGGGGTGGGCGGGAGGCTGATGCAGCAGCAGCATGTCACGTGTGTCCATACATGTCCTCCCCTCCCTCCTCCTCCTCCCCCCCCCCCGCGGTGGTGGTGGTGGTGGTGGTGGTGGTGTCCGTTTGTGTCCAGCTGGCTTGGTCCCCGGGTGACTTAACAATAAGGCAGGAGGAGCAGTGACGCGGTAATCCCCCTCCACCACCACCACCACCACCAAGCTTACCCAATCCTTCCCCCTCCCCCCTCCCCCCCCTTCCTTTCCTTCCCTCCCTCCCCCCCTCCCCCCACCGCTCAACAACAAGGTAGCCTTCCCCTTCTCCAGTCCTACTACCTCTCTCTCCCTCCCCCTTACCCTTCTGAGGTCCCTCCCCCCCTCCCCCTCCTCCCCTGTCAGGAGAGGCCGTACGTCCTGCCTGCCTGCCAGCCCAGGCCCCCCTACCCCTACTCCTCCTCCTCCTCCCCCTGCGGCCGGCTGAGCCCTCCTCCCAGGTCCATCACGCACTGTGCCGCGGCCATGATGGAGGCTAGGGAGGCAGGGGAGGGAGGAGGGAGGAGGGAGGGAGGGAAGCAGCAACCACTGTGGAAAAGGAAGCTGACCTCGGCCCCCGGTCCGCCCCCCACCCACGCTCCCCTACTTTCCCCTAACCTCGGTATCACATGGCCGCCGCCGCCGCCGCGCACACACTCCTCAAACCCAACGTGACATGTCGCCCGGACCCGCCTGCAGCTGCCCCGCTCGGCCTCGCCCGCCTCCCTGCTTAACTGAGGCTGCTGGCCTCCCCTTGCCTTGCCTTGCCCTGCCCTCACCTCAGAACCTGGAGTGGCTGCCGCGGCCTCACCTACCCACCACCCATCACCTTACTCTACAGCCAGGCGTCGCTATACTTAGATCCGATCATCATCGTCCCGTCCTGTCTGCCTGTGTCTGTCTGTCTAGCTGTCTGTCTGTCTTTTTATCTGGCCGGCTGGCTGTCAGTTAAGCCCCCGCTGCCCCGTCACTCTTAGCCGGGAATGGCTGGCCCCACTAGACTGGGCTGGGTAAGCAAGCGGCCTCATTATCCTTCGCCGACTTCCGCCATCTAAATTTAACCCGCTTGCCGTAACGCCTCCCTCGCTGTTGGGTCTCTTCCCATCTTCTACGGATATTACCTTGGTCTCCCATCCCGCGAACTGGCCACTACATTAAGCGTTCCCCTTTCCATTTACTCAGGCCACGTTAATGCTGGGCAAGGCATTGCGTTACGTGATGACAGTGTTAGCCGTTGGTCGTAACTCAAGCATGGGCCCGCTGTGGATATCTGTCTCCTTCCCTACACCGCTCAGCCTTGGACTGGCTCAACCTCATCTCGTATCCCTAACAATTGTGACCTGTCCAGTCTTGAAATGCAGCTTATTTTTTATCTCCCAAACTATCAGGATATTATTTCTTCCACTCCACTCTTCGTATTTTTCTATTTTTTTGTCTTTTTTTTCATATATAACACCTGGTTCGATAGGTGCCCCACTAGCCTGGGCTGGCTACCTCACTAGCCTGAGTTGGCTGCCTCACTAGCCTGAGTTGGCTGCCTCACTAGCCTGAGTTGGCTGCCTCACTAGCCTGGGCTGGCTGCCTCACTAGCCTGGGCTGTCTGCCTCACTAGCCTGGGCTGGCTGCCTCACTAGCCTGGGCCGGCTGCCTCACTAGCCTGGGCCGGCTGCCTCACTAGCCTGGGCCGGCCGCCTCACTAGCCTGGGCCGGCTGCCTCACTAGCCCGGGCTGGCTGCCTTACTAGCCTGGGCCGGCTGCCTCACTAGCCTGGGCCAGCTGCCTTACTAGCCAGGGCTGGCTGCCTCACTAGCCTGGGCCGGCTGCCTCACTAGCCTGGGCTGGCTGCCTCACTAGCCTGGGCTGGCTGCCTCACTAGCCTGGGCCGGTTGCCTTACTTGCCTGGGCTGGCTGTCCTACTAGCCTGGTCTGCCTGCCTCATTAGCCTGGGCCGGATGCCTTACTAGCCTGAGTTGGCTGCCCCACTAGCCTGGGCTGGCTGCCCAACTAGAATGGCTTCCTTGCCTCACTAGCCTGGGCCAGATGCCTTACTAGCCTGAGTTGGCTGCCTTACTAAACTGGGCTGGCTGCCTCACTCGCCTGGGCTGGCTGCCTCACTAGCCTGGGCTGGCTGCCTCATTAGCCTGGGCCGGCTGCCTTACTAGCCTGGGCCGGCAGCCTTATTAGCCAGGGCTGGCTGCCTTACTAGCCTGGGCTGGCTGCCTAACTAACCTGGGCTGGCTGCCTCACTAGCCTGGGCCGGCTGCCTTACTAGCCTGGGCCGGCTGCCGTACTAGCCTAGGCTGGCTGTTCCACTAGCCTGGGCCGGCTGCCTTACTAGCCTGGGCTGGCTGTCCCACTAGCCTGGTCTGCCTGCCTCACTAGCTTGGGCCGGATGCCTTACTAGCCTGAGTTGGCAGCCCCACTAACCTGGGCTGACTGCCCAACTAGAATGGCCTCCCTGCCTCACTAGCCTGGGCCGGATGCCTTACTGCCTTACTAGCCTGAGTTGGCTGCCTCACTAGCCTAGGCTAGCTACCTCACTAGCTTGGGCTGGCTGCCTCACTAGCATGGGCTGGCTGCCTCATTAGCCTGGGCTGGCTGCCTAACTAGCCTGGGCTGGCTGCCTCACTAGCATGGGCTGGCTGCCTCACTAGCCTGGGCTGGCTGCCTCACTAGCCTGGGCTGGCTTCCTCATTAGCATGGACTGGCTGCATCATTAGCCTGGGCTGGCTGCCTCACGAGCCTGGGCTGGCTGCCTCACTAGCTTGAGTTGGCTGCCTCACTAGGCTGAGTTGGCTGCTTCACTAGCCTGGGTTGGCTGCTTCACTAGCCTGGGCCGGCTGCCCCACTAGCCAGGGTTGGCTGCCTCACTAGCCAGGGTTGGCTGTCTCACTAGCCTGGTCTGGCTGCCTCACTGGCCTTGTCTGGCTGCTTCACTAGCCTGGTGTGGCTGCCTCACTAGCCAGGGCTGGCTGCCTCACTATCCAGGGATGGCTGCCTCACTAGGCAGGGCTGGCTGCCTCACTAGCCAGGGCTGGCTTCCTCACTATCCTGGGCTGACTGCCTCACTATCCTGGGCTGACTGCCTCACTAGCCTGGTTTATCTTCCTTACTAACCTGGGCATAAGTGGCCAGACATATTGCTCATGAAATTTAAGCGTGGGAAATGCGCACTCATCAAGACAGGGCTGGAAACGAATGTAACACGGTGGGGACGATACTGCAAAAAAAAAAAAACAAGTGCGAATCATACTTTCAAAGGGATCCAGAGAGTCGACATTATGCCAGACTCGTCACCAGTACACCACGCGAGGGACAACGGGAGCAAGTCACTATGTATGTTGGTCAGCGTCAGAATTGTCCTGCAGTACGTGGACGGCTACATAGACTTATGTAGCAGTTAGCCTGCTCTCCTCACCAGACAGAGTTGCATAGAACTCGGGGAGGAGCGCAACAAGAATGGTACTCGGCCCGAGTGTATTGAGTTACTAATGAAGGACTGAAGCCCTCGATCTGTCGACTCGATAAGAGAAAAAGGAGAAAAAGGGAGAGACGTGGATAATAACCATATGTAGATTCCTTAGGAGGCGGCCATGAACGACGCGAGCATAGAACGGTTCTTTTGAAGTTGGAGGAGAAGGCCAGAACAAGAGGACATAATTGGAAGGTGGGCGAGAGTGGGGACGTGAGGAAGCATTCCCTCAGTAACAAGAGTTCTGGAAGACTCGTGGAACCAGCTGGGTAAAGCAAGAGGAAGGAAACGCATACAGGGCTGGAGCCATTTGGAAAACCTGATGAATACCCTGCTGAAGTCTTCGAGGGGTCTTCACCCCCTGTATATAGCCCGGGCTGGGCCCAGGCTGCTGAATTGGGTCGTTTGGTCGACCAAGCTGTTGGAAGCCGCAGCCCTCAGGCCCAATATAGCCCCCAGGGTTTGGCTGCTCTGGTGCAATTTTTAGTTACTTGCCCAGTGTACTCTTAAACTTCTCTCCTGTGCATCCCAAGCTATTTCTGATGGTAGATGGTAAGGTGTTGAAGAGTTTTGGGCCTCGGATGTTTGAGGTGTTCCCTTTCTTTGTGAATGTCACGTGTATGGCAGGGATGGGGAAGATGAAAAGGTGGGTGGAGGGGCCACGAATGTAAGGCTCCCTCCCAGTATGAATATATAGATAATTCATTGAAAGCACATGCGTCCACGATGCCTGGTTTAGGAAAGGAGTGAAGAGTAGCTGTGAATGCAGACATTTCTGCAGAGATTTAGAATAAATAAAAAGATGCAACCGTTTTAGGAGAAATCTAAAAATGGTAACATACAATCAGTTTCTCCTGCCACGGGGAAATTTTGACAAAAGGCACTAAATTGTGCAGTACAGGGTAGAAATGTTTGTAAATTCTCACTTGTTGGCGAGACACGATGAACATCATCTACATACCTGAGCCAGATTACCTTAGAGAACTGGACTCCCATCATCTCAGAAAGTCAGAGAAGGTCACAGGGCGAAGACACAATAAGACAAAGCTAAGTTCGGGGACCGCAGGTCAACAGCGTCTGCGCTAAAGACATGGACAGACTCGAAAGTTGGTCTGGTTACATGGAGAATATTTAAAATCCGAGTAAACGACAAGTAATGAGAATGGGATACGGGTGAAAAGGGGGCCGCGATGTAAATATTATCCAGCAGGAAATAAGCTTCAGGAGTCTGTGTGTGAGAGGGACTTAGAGGTTGACATTTTGTGCACTCCGTATCCTCATTTGCGCCACCCGTCCAAATTCGAACGGATTTCTGGAGCGTTTTAAGAATTACGTGGCCAAGTTCAAGGAAGATTTTTTTAAGACCTTTTGTAGAGATACCTTTTTTTTTTATGATGACCTGTCTTTGGAGTTCAGACTTTACGTGATATAATGAGTGTGTTTTAAACAATGTTAAATACACCTGTGTGGTTTTTGAGAAAATGTTAAATACACCTATGTGGTTTTTAAAACAATGTTGAAGACACTTTAGTTATCGGAACTGGTCAGCATCATCATCTCTTTCAGAGTTGTTCTTTGTTATATTTTTATAATATATGAAATATATAATCATGCTAAGAATCACTTCCACGACTTTTCCATTATCTTCGTATGAAAAACGTAAGAAATATTTTCGTTTGTGACAAATGCAATACTTGGCGTATTGTCATGTGTTCTGCTTCCTACAGTGATCGCTTGGGGTCGTCGGATTTAACCTTACTATGCAAGACGGTACGTCCTCGTTAGGCACGACGGTACAACCCGTTGGACAGGGCGGTACGACTTGTTAATCCCAGCGGTACTAGCCCGTGTGCACGACGGTACGACAATTTGAGCGCGACGGTGCGACCTGCTGTGCACGACTGTACGCTCAGGCGTACAACGAGCCTCTGAGCACGACGGTACCACCTTTCGAGGACGACGGAAGCACCCGTTTGGCACGTCGGTACGACTTGGATGTGATAGCCCCAGGCTAGCCCTTGAGGTCCAGCCAGGGTCAAGAGTCCAGACCACCGTGACCCCAAGGGTCGTATTGTGGGATCTGAAAACCATATCATCCTACTGCTCCTTGTCGTGCTCGAGTGTCGTGAAGTTGCGCTGCTCTAGCGTCGTGCACCATCGTTATTTCAGAGGATCGTACCGTCGCGCTCGAACGTTCCGTACCATCGCACGATCTCCTGGAGAGAAGGTGGGGTTTGGCTAGGAGTGACAAGGGGCGTGAGAGGGGGCGGTATCCATCCACTGCGCTGGAGAACGTGCTGCCAACGAGAGCCGCCTCGCCTTACCTCGCCTTGCACCGAGTGTGTGTGGTGTTGGCGGTGGGCGCTACATGATGTGCTGCCGGACGGAGCGTGACACATTGGAATTATTAATGAGCCACGTAAGAGTGAGTTGTGTGGGAACGGAGGAAGTCCAAGAGGTGATTGTTCACCCGATAATAACTAATTGTCTCAAAAACTTCAGTGTTGAAATTCTAGTCAGATATTTTTTTTCTACCGTAGTGGTAGTGGTGGTTGGTGGTGGTGGCGGTTAGTAGGAATTGGGGAATGGTGGTAGCGTTGGCAGTGACGGTAACCCTTGTGGGTGTGTTGTTGTCGGAGGTGGCGCTTTTGTTTTTGGAGGTGGAGCTGTTGTTTTTGGAGGTGGCGCGTTTGTTTTTGGTGATGGAGCTGTTGTTTTTGGAGGCGGAGCTGTTGTTTTTGAAGGTGGCGCTGTTGTTCTACGTTATGATCGTTTGGAGATGTATAGGTGAAGCTGGTGGTGATGACCCAAGCTGCAGTTGGAGCAATTTCTTGTTTTCTACGATCTTCGTGTGTGAGGGGCGGCTGCAGCTCGCTTTGCTCATCCGAGCCATGCAATGGCCCGTGTCGCCCTACTGCTGCAAGCAGGTGCTGGCACAGGATATGGTGGACTTCTACAGACAAAACAGATCGACCACCATAATACTGACTAAGAGGCAGAACATGCCCACTACAACACTGACGAAGGAACGGATCTCCCCACGCTATTATACCAAAGAAAAGGATCGCTCCCTAGGGCACTGCCGAAGGGAAAGGAGACTTATCATTCATGAGGCAGTAACAAAGGACGAGCCGTACATGACACTAGTACGTCTTCCACGATGCCATATGAAGGGGGAGGTCACTCTGGACGGCATTAGTGAACTAGTTGATATTTGCTGAAACGGCATTACGGGAAGGAGGCATACCCCTCCGTACGACACTCCTCCTGAAAGCGTCCTGCAGCACGACGCTCGGGTAAGATCTGCCTCAAAGGTTGTGCAGAAGGGAAGACCGCCCTCCACGACAATGCTGAAGGGTAAGACCGCCCTCCACGACAATGCTGAAGGGTAAGACCGCCCTCCACGACAATGCTGAAGGGAAAGACCGCCCTCCACGACAATCCTGAAGGGTAAGACCGCCCTCAACGACAGTACTACAGGGTATGACAGCACCTCCACGACAGTGCCCAGGGAGATGACCACCTGACACTCGGCACTGCAGTTGAACACTTGACAATCACCTCCCATCTCCCTCAGTCAACCCCTCCCGTATTAACACATTATCTTCCCCCCTTCAGCACCTCCCTTAAAACGGGATCCCAACCCCCCCTTTTTTTAACACCTTTCCAGTCATCTGGACTAACGGAGGAGTGGAGCTAGCGGGGTGAGGGGGTCGGGGGGAGGGGGCATGTGGAAGGCAGTATTGATAAGAGCCGACCTCTCACAGAACAATGGAACGTTGTGTCATACCATCTGATCAGCGAGACAGGGTAAGGGCAACACTCGTGGCCACACTGCGTGCACAGTCATTAGTCCAACACCTTTGGCCTCCACGCCAAGAAGAAATATATGCTCGTAGTTTCAACACACGGGGCTTGAGAGAGATCAGTCGTACAGATATGAGAGAGAGAGAGAGAGAGAGAGAGAGAGAGAGAGAGAGAGAGAGAGAGAGAGAGAGAGAGAGAGAGAGA
>JAYMFT010318911.1:0-10026 GCA_038088735.1 Panulirus argus | reverse complement strand
TATATATATATATATATATACTGAAGGAGCTTCCCTATCATTCTTACCTGAATACTTAGCTATTTTACCAGCATAAGGTGCAGTGTCAAATGCTTTCTGGTGGTCGAAGAACACAAGGTCTACCCATCCTTCTCTTTTATGTCTTTAACAGCAGGTCACTCTCTCGTAGTACAAGTCCAAGAGAGTTATTGCACATGACCTTTCTCCTTTGCAAGTAATTATCCACTTTTGCTTTCCGATTATCTCCACCAGTGTTTTACGAGCCGTACTTGTCAGGGAGAGACCCAAAGTCTGTAGTTGAACGCAGCTTCTCCTCGGTATTTGCTCTCTTCCATTCCCGTAGCACTAGAGTCTCGGCCGTTCTCGTGCTACATATTGTGCACAATGTTTCAAGCGTCCTGTCAAGCGTATCTGTAAACTTCCGCAGCATTTATGGAGAAACTTTTACTGGATCGTAAGTCTCGGATGGGTCAAGGCCCCGTTGTTGTAGTCTACTGGAATGACTTTACCAGGGACGTTCCAGTTTTCTCTCCCGAGACCTCTTCCTCGTCCCATCATCTCGCCGGTGTCTGGGGGTTGTAGTGTCTCCAGTTGTGAAAACACTTTTAAACTTGGTCATTTATCTCCTGGCATGTCCTTACGATCATGTCCTCTACAGCTCCTCCTCCTTCGAATCCCATAACCTGATGAACAGCACTCTTGACTGACTATATACTTCTTATGAATTTGTGGAAAAGTTTGTGGATTTCCTCCTGCCTTGTCGGCAGCTTTCTTTTAGGAGATAATCTTTTCCCTCCCTCCTTATCGTGTTGTGCTCGTTTCCTACTTCTCGTACACCCGACAAATGCTGGTTGGTCCGTTGTGTCGTCTCCACATTCGTCCCGGTACGTCACTAAAGATGGCTGAGTGAACGAGGAGCTTTTTCTTCGTCAGTTCTCAGCGCACGCATGTGAGAAATGGCAAATAAATAAGTATGAGGAAAATGTGACATATATGTATTTACATATTATGTACACGCAGAACTTTTTTGAGGACCTTTTTATGAACCGTATCTTTCTTTCTTAATCTTCCTTCTCTGCTTGCTGTTGAAGACACGGAAGTTCTAAGTGTGTGATTACGATGTGTTGTGCTACGGGGAAAGAATGAGTTTTACACTCGTGTGTGTTGCCCCCAAAGCCTCTTTACTTTGTGTAGTATATGTACCTTGCCTTTCTCTTATGTATGTACATACGCACGCACCCAAGCCTAAGCCAGATAGCCAGTTATCGACCAGCTATGACAGCCAGATGCCCAGTTATCGACCAGCTTCGACGGGAGGATGAACACCTGGGATTGACAGTGGAACGACTGCCGCGCTCAGGATTCGAACCCAGGCTACTAGCGCCCGTCAGTGTGTCATAATCAGCAACATTAACCACTACACCACGGAAGCTTTTGTGTGTGTGTGTGTGTGTGTATGTGTGTTATTTCTAAGTGAATATGTGTGTGTAATTACCTTGCGCACGTGAGTAATTATTTCACCCATGTGGGTAATTACCTGAATCATGTGGTTGATTATTACTCCCATGTGGTTGATTGCCTCACCCATGTGGTTGATTGCCACTCCCATGTGGTTGATTACTTCAACCATGTGGTTCATTACTTCCTCATGTGGTTGATCGCTTCACCCTTGTGGTCGATTTAGTCAAATATGTGGTTGATTTTCTCACCCACATGTGGTTGCTTACCTCACCCACGTGGTTGATTACCTCTCCCTTAGGGTTGATTACCTCACCCACGTTGTTGATTACCTCACCTGTATTTTAGATTGTTTCTCCCATGTGACTGCTTACCTTTACCAACATGGTCGATTACTTCACCCTGTGGGGTTGATTACCTCAGCCATGTGGTTGCGCGCTTGACAAGTAAAGACATATGGTTGAGTGTTGATTTGGTTGACTTACTGTGCATTTATTACCTGGCTGAACATTAGGCGTATAACTATCTAACCATTAGGGGGTAGAAATGGGGCCCCCTTAAATACCTGAATTGCGTTGCTGACATCTTTACCGACCACTAGGGGTTACAATTGACCATTAGTGGGGGTTCAGAGAGCCCCCATTTAAGTACCTTACTTTGTTAATTGGCTAATTTGCCTGGCTTCCGCCACTGGTAACATTTGCTAACCGTTAGGAAGCGCAAACGACCATTAATGGGGTACAAATGACCATTAAGGGTACAGAGACCCATTCCTCATCCCCATTAGTACCTCCGTGGTCTACCCATTGATCCGTTAATACTAGCGGCCGCTGGGAGCAGCTAATGTAATCTCTTTAATATCTTTCAATCCCGTCTGTCAAATCCTGTTGCTGATTAGACTGGAACGAGACATTTGATGTCTCATGTGTGTCTCATTAACAAAATGACAAGTGCCTGTAAGACGTGATTACGGTGACTGTAAGGCAGAGGAACAGTGACTGTAAGACATGAGAACAGTGACTGTAGATGATAACGGTGACTTAAGTCAGAATGACTATATATGACATGATACCAGTAACTGTAAGATTGTTATAAGACATGATAGTAGGGACTGTAAGACCTGAGAGCAATGAGTAAGACATGATAACTGACTGTAAGACGTGATAATCGTGACTGAGAGATGATAACAGTGACCGTAAGACATGATAACAGTGACTGTAAGATGTGATAACAGTGAACAGACATGCTAGCAGTTATTATAGGACATAAGAGTGACTGGAAGACATGATAACAGTGAATATAGCACAAAATAAGAGGGATCTTTAAGGATCAAGTCTAAGGCTGGGCCATCGTTCCCAAGAGTCGTACTGTCGTGGTCAAGGGTCGTATGTCGTGCTCAGGGGTCGTACCGTCGTGGTCAAGGCTCGTACCGTCGTGCTCAGGGGTCGTACCGTCGTGGTCAAAGGTCGTACCGTCGTGTTCAATGGCTGTACCGTCGTGCTCACGGGTCGTACCGTCGTGCTTGAGGGTGGCACCGTCGTGCTCACGGGTCGTACCGTCGTGCTTAAGGGATTAAGATTAAACGTGACCGCACGGCTGGGGGACCTTTGTACTCGCCTTCGATAAGCAGAAACATTGTCACCTTCTTGTTATTTCCTGCCCAACAGAACGCCCGGTTTGGCTCAGGCTTTGTGTATTTGCGTTTGAGAGGGAATAGGAGGAAATGGCTGCCAGGGTATGGTAGGGACTGTGACAGGGGTGTATGGACATGGGAAACGGTTGGCAGGGTACGGTAGGGATGTGACGGGAGTGTGTGGACATGGGAAACGCTCAGCCAGTTATGTTATGGGTGTACTGGGTTGACTGGCCATGCGAAAACGGTTGGCAGGGTATGGTAAGGGGTATTGCGGACATGGGGAAATTGTTGGCTGTGTGTGGTAGGGGGTGTGACGCGTGTGTATGGACATGGGAAGGGTGTGGTATGGGTGTGACGCGATGAATGAAAATAGAAAAGGCATAGACAGACCATGTCAAGATACCTGGACCCGGTCAGCAATCTACAGGCAACGCTGTGCATGTCACGCTAACATCCTTTTGCGCCACTCTCTTGTTTGTTTAAGTATAACGAACACAGTTTACAAGGTACTCCATTTATTTTTCAGCAAATACTTCCACTGATGTTTTTAGTGCAACGGTATTCGAAGCTTGTGAGAAATCCGGCGGGAGTTATTGTGACTGTCTGGATTTTACACAGATTTTCTTGCCTATAATCGTATCTAAAAATCTGTTGTTGTCAGCTTTTTCAACACGAAAAGGGACGATCCATAAGTACGACGTTACGACCTTTTGAGCAAGCACAGCGTTGCTACTCTTTATAGCAAGACTTGTGTATGATACGACTCTCTGGTGTGACGACGTGACCCTCGACCTAGTCTTGAAGGGTCAAGTTAAAGGACAAGCCGTCAGTACGAAAAGGTCGTTTCATATTGGTGAAGGGTGGGTATTGCGTCTGTTGCATTGACGACATATTGGAAATTTATATCACTTAATCACAGTCGGTTGTGCATGTAGTATATATCAGTTTCCTGTTTCTGCAACCAAAATGAAAACTTTTAAGTTTAAGTTTAGTTGATTGATTAAACATACTCCTCTGTCGATCAAGAAATATATATAACGTGCAAGAAAAAGCACCTGTTTCATGTCATCGGCGGAATTTGTGTTTTCAAAACGTCGATAGGATGCTTGGTCACTTTATCCTATTATTTCAAGTACTTAGGATTGTAAACTGAGAGAGAGAGGCTAAGCCTTTTTGATAGGCCCAAGATATTAACGACTGTTCACAGTATTGAGGGGAGAGCCCAGGCATCAAACCAGCTTGTATTTTGAAAGTGGCCCTTTGAAATTAACGGTTAAACGGATTGCCGTTGCGCACCTCTTAGGCTCGGAATATCGTTACCTTTAAAAGCGGTACATGTAGCACTGGGAATACATACATACATACATACGGATAGTGAAAGTTTAATGTGAATTTTCAGTGAGAGATTTTAAGGTTAACGAAAATCATCCCAGATTACACAGCGGTTACACTCCGTCTGAACTTTTAACAAAATCGTCCAGGGTAGTCACCCAAGAGTATCATTGTTGATAACACTGTAGCAGCAGCAGACTGGCCCCCTATCCGAGATAAGGACGGATTTTGCCGTCTCTGGCTCCCACGCGAAGTGAACACCATACTACGTAGTCTCGGTCCATTGTCTGTAGATGTTTAGTATTCATTATGTCAGGGGAAAAGTTACGAAAATCCTAATCAAGATCTTGGTCGAACTAACCTTATCAGAATGCTCGCTTTGCCGGTGAATGGCACATGGCTGTGAAAATGTCACTTGAATTTTAATGTCTTGGTGAGACTTGATGTAGTTAGCATGAATGTTCCTGGTTATTTTGAAAGACGTTCGTGGATTTCACGGATTCTTCGAAGCGAGTGGCTTGTAGCCCTCCCTGGCGTGCTGCTATCTTATCTCGGCCGTGTGCGAACTGGTATAGTCAGGAACGAGCGGCGTTTTATGTAATTCCTTCTCTGTTATGTGACAGTACTTGGGTGAAATGATGGATCAAGCCTTTATCAGTATCGCAGATAGGTTTATGAACTTAATCAACCGAGTGGAGGAAGTATATGGGATAAATAAGAATATAAAACGAGCGTGGAGTAAAGCATGGCGCTGGCCCCCGGGGCGCATGCGCGAGGGCTGGCGTGGCTGGCAGATACAAAACCGGTTAGTGCACATGTAGAAGTGTTTACGCGTGGTTCTTGTCCCCTCGCTCCTGCACAGGCCAGCTCGCGGTGCTCATCCCCAGTGCTACTTCGGGATTGCCGACATCGTTGGAGTCTACTTGTGCTTTTGCAGAGTGCTTGGCTATTAATCAGGAGGTACTGGTGCACTTACAAGGTATAGCTATTCGTAGCTATTTCTGTCTGGCAGTGCTTGTTTGTGCTTTTGGTTGGAGCGATTTTGACTGCGTAAGCAGGTTGAAGTATCCACAGCCAACAGAGCAAGAGTCGGAGTAATGGCTACAGTAGACAACAGCGTTCTTAATAGTCTCAATAGCTTGAACGCGCTTGCAGGCAAGATCTCGCCGCAGTCTAACAGCAACAGCGTTGGCGATAGCAGCAGCAATAGTGGTAGCAGCAACGGTGGCAAGCAACACACTAACGGAAAGTAAGTACAGCTTCTGTCACTGTTTCCCCTGGTAGTGGTTAGGTCCGGGATGTTTCACGATTTTGAGAAAATGGTGATTTTGAGTGTGACAAGCGTGTCGTTGTAAATCGGAGTGTTAACATGCGAAGCTAGTCCACTGGACTGAGGGGCCAGTGTTCTTCCATCATTTAGATTTTGTGTCACAGTCTTGTGGACAGCGGTGGCTTGATCTTTGAAACCAAGAAAACAAAAACTTGCATCTGCTATTGAACGAACTCCATCTGGGACCCGCATGACGACATGTATATCTCCCTGCACCAACCCACTGCAGCGACTGCTCAGTATGTCCAGTGCATCGTTGACTCGTATAAAGCCATGTCCAATATTCGAGCGTATTGATCGGGGGTCACATGTGACTTACTGTTATGTGCTAGGCAGGGTAGCTTAGCCGTCATACTTTAAGAGCGAAGTTAACTTTTGTTTTGTACAACTTTGGATTTTACGATGCCCGCGTAGAAGCACTTACCGATGAACGTTAATTGTCCACCTACAGTTGATGAGGACAGTCGCCTTAATGCGAAGCGTTGATAGCACGACGAGAAGAATAATTACGCGTAAATCGATAATGATGTAACAGACTTAGTGGTGATGAATGGGAATACGGCTTTCAATGTAGGTCTCCTGTGAAGTCGAGCAGCCTCGCAGTTCGCCGCCGATGGAGGAGGATCAGTTGGGTTAAGCATGCAGTTCCCCATCATGGGATCAGGCGTACCAAATATTCATAAACTTTACCCGTCTGACAGTTTCTTTCTCGGCAACTCCAGCCATCAGAAGATTGCATTAAATAGTGTCGATGAAATGGAATAGTTGGAACATAACGGCGGTGGCCCACGCTCGTAATGATGGTGGCCTTAGTTGGGGCTGTCTTAAAATTGTGATTACGGATAAGAGAAAATCATTAGTGTCCTTTTTTATTGCACTGATCGGCAAGAAATCGAAAAGGTTCTAGTTTCTTGTTCTAACATTCTTAAACTGTTACCGTACACTGACCTGGAGAGCGTGGCATTTTTGTTCCCGCAATATCAAAACTATTATTCTGGTTAGGATAACAGAGAAACATTTCAGTTGTTAATTATATATGAAATCGGAACCTCAGCGTATTGGTTCGTTTAGCTTAGGTTCGGGTTACGGTAGGTTAGTTTACTGAAAAAAACATTACGGTTTTGGTATGACATGATGTCATTAAAGCACTCAGCTTTTTTCATGTTAGATTTCAGTCAGGCGTAGACAGAAGTCCACATTGAGGGGAAGTGTACATTGAATGCAAATGGATGGAAAAGTAAAGATGAATTGTATGGTGACAGAAGGGTGAATAAGATGTAAAGATACTTGAAGAGGTACTGACTCCCGGTAACTTAGTGACAAAAAAGACCAGCAGTGATTCCGGGTATCGCCGGTAACTTAGTGACAAAAAAGACAAGCAGTGATTCCGGGTATCGATTCAACACGCTAAAGTCTGTAGTATAACGTTTCCTTGACTAGTTGCTGTCTATATAGCCTGCTACCTACAACAACCTGCTTTTTGTGACATGCGCTAATAAAGCTTACTTTTTCTTGTTCTTGGTATTATGTTCAGAAGCTGGAATGGAATCAGTAAATGCAGATGAATCAATTTTGTTAAGCTTCTACATAGCCTAGGCTGAGCTTAGAGGACTTTGCTTTTGAGTGAGTGGCCTTTGAAATAACTTGGGTACGAAATTCGAATTGGACGGGAGGTTGCCCTTGAAGCTAAAGTACTGTAGTCGAAGCTCACCTTTATTGAGAGAAGTAAAGAATTGCATGTGGATGTTGCAGTGGCAGAGGCTGAGGAAATAACGGCCAAATGCACTATGCATGGAACTCTTGTCGATGCTAGCATGTCACCGTCACGCGACATAACTTCTTGAAATGTAAATGGAAACTAATATTGTGATTCATAGGCTTGAGTTGTATTGCATTTCTATAAAAGATTTTGCACCGTTCAGGTGTGGGAAATATTTTTTGTAAGAACTCAGGAAGTCGGCCATAGCTGACTGGCATTACCTGTTGAATCGGTGGTACATGTAACCGCCAGCTGAGCCACGCTCTGAAATGTTGAACCCCCCCCCCCCCTTTTGTTTTTGACATGATTTAATTTGACTTTTCGAGCCTTATTCACGTTGACTTTTTTTTAACTTGGCTGATATTGCATGCTGGAAAATTCGGCCTTCCTAGGCTAAAACCAATGCAATACATGTTCAAGAATTACAGCGCCTTAAATTTATGGGTCTGTGTGTGATTATGGTGAAAGTGCACGTGTATATGAATAACGAAATTGGATGTAAAAACAGCCAGCAAAGAAAGAAATATCTTAAGTTGAAATGCCGTCAGTACATTGGAATTTTTTTTAGTACAGGATATGCAGAGACATGGTTCGAGCCGCCTGACTGACGGTCGAAGGCTCTTACCTCCTTCACCCACCTTGAGTTAGGTTCGTTGCTTAAATCTTCCCCTCAACAAGCTTAAATCTTCCTCCCATTTCCCATCTGTTCCGTAGAGCAATTAATTACTCTGTACGTATCAAATGACGCTTTTAATTCTTTCCTTCGAATATTTTGTACACTTAACGTTTCCTGTGACATTATCAATGGTTTGCACATTGATGGTTCAATTTTCCTAGAAGCTCTTCAAGTATTTATAGTCTGGTTTGTTGTTTAAATGCATTTTTACTGGAATGTATTAAGACTAATGCATTCGTTGTTGTTAGGTTTTGCTCTGTCCTCTCCAGTGCAAACGAATTTTGTGTTGTCAGTAACGACTTGTCTCCTATAACGTAATTCTGCTCTTAATAGTATACGTTACTCGAATGACAGTAATGTGTGTGTATTAAAGCCTATGAAAGGAATTTTGTATTGTGTGTCACTGAATTTTTTTGTCTTTGTTTTATTAAGTCGCTTACAAATTATGCGATTTATAGCATTGGTTTGCGTCGTGAATTCAAAGTGCTTAAGTTGTGTGAGCGCATTTCTGTTGCATAACTAGTAAGTTTATTCAACGACTTAAACAGTGTTTTGGTTTTAATTAGGATAATTGCTCTGATTATAATACTTGATAAGTGCTACAATTGTTACGAAGTAGATATTGTCCCGTAAAGTGCGATTATTATTTTTCACGCAAATGCTTAAGTTTATCCTTGGCTGGGGAAGCAGTAGTAAGGTTGGTTTGGTTACAGATTATTCCAAGACCGCGATGTCTGCCTTGTTATTATACAGCCTCCGCTGGATGTCTCGTCTCCTAAAAACTATGTAGCCTGTGAACAAGACCGTTAGTCAAGACAACCAAATGATTGGGGCAGACAAAAGGTATGCCTCTGTGAGTACTTGTCGATACCAGGAAATAATATGTAGAATTCACCAAGAAATTAAAAGCGTATTTAGCTGAATATATTCCTCATTTTTATTTTATAGTTTCCGACAGCCAAAGGTTATAAACTGGAATTTGAAACGGCATGAAAATGCAAAGCCATACCTGTATAAAGATTATATTGCGATGCAAAATGCTTAGTGTAAACCGATATTTACACAACAAAACTGATTTGTTGTGGACTTAGGTACTTGGGAATGCTTTGCGATTGTCCAGCCATCAACAGAAGTGTGAAATATTCAAAATGATTTTTAGTTAGGCAGTTAATAACGTGAGCTAGAGAAATAGTCATCTTGAACGCAATATTTGAACTGCATAATCATGTGGTTAACAACACTATTTTCATATTTTCTTACCCTTCGTACCAGAATTCAAGTTATTAGCTCGATACGTTTTAAGCTGTGTTACAATTTTAACCACAGTAATTTTAGAATTTTGTCTAATCTTCAGAGAATGCTATCCTTGATTAAAAGTTTATACTAGTAAGTAAAAGTTATTCCTTACCTAGTTCTGTATATTTATAAGCTGTTGTGTTATAACCTAATTAATATTAATCTGATCTTGGGCCAAAAAGAGTAACTGTGTAGAATTGATTAAAGTTACAAATTAAGAAAGGAAGGTAGTTCGATATATTGTTATGCACTGCCACATAATTGCGGAGAACTGAGAGTCATCTTAAACTTACAGTTTGGAATTGTTACTAAAGTTAGATAAATTGTTATTCACAGCCAAGGTATAGTGCAGAGCAAGGGAATTAGTTGAACTTTCTCTGTTTGTGATAATATCCAGTAGTTTAGATGTGGCATTAACTCAGGCTGGTAAACGTTATAGTCTTTTAGGTGGCAGTAGTAACGTAGATAACAGCTTGATTGTTATATATATATATATATATATATATATATATATATATATATATATATATATATATATA
>JAYMFT010318900.1:0-10026 GCA_038088735.1 Panulirus argus | reverse complement strand
ATAAATATATATATATATATATATATATATATATATATATATATATATATATATATATAAACCAAGGAGCAACCGCACTTCAACCTACACACGCCAGGCAACACCATGCGCTTTGTGACCGTCACAGGTCTGGTGTACCCCGAGGACGCTGCTGGACCATCTGGTCTTGGTGACTTCTGCTGGTGTCGTCGTCACCAGTCAGGCGCGTCTTGGCGCTGCTGCTGCGGCGGCAGAGGGAGTCATGTTTCAAGGCCATGCAGGAGCGAGTTGTCGGTCTGCCTAGAAACTGCAAAGCTGACAAGCCCTACGTTCAAAGTCTTATTCTTCCTTTTCAGAGACATGACCAGAGATAAAACAATGGCTGGTACTTTCGAGTAAATAGAACAAATCAATTCTGGCAAAGGCCAATCGCACCTGTTCTAACTGGTTTAATAGATAAAATAAAGGGAGATACAATAAGAAAAGAATTGTCGTCTCATTGATTTGCCATCCCAGAATAGCTTGAAATAAATATCTTACTGAAGCTTCAGGAGCATAGACAATGGAGAGGAATACCATAATCTCGACCCATGGGTCTACTATGACTTACTATCCCTTACCTTATCAACAGAGCTTCTATTGGAGAACAGGAAGTTTCATCATATTATGGCATGAGAACAACTTAACAATCTACATTATGTTAAAAGCAATAACATGAAAGATGCACTTTGCAGACGCGATGAAAAAGTTTTACCATTAACATATCGTGTGTTTCAGTTCTATACACCGTCGGGAGATGAGAGATTAACCTGTACCACATGTACGGCAAGGACAAATTCGTACGTCAAATGTTCTATAATTGTAGCAAACAATGAGAAGCATTGAGACATTATCATCACGGCACTAAATTACAGAAATATTTCCCCCAAACAGAAAATTCCTTAAACCTAACACGTGTATTTTGAAAGTTAAACATCAACTGGTAGAAACAAGAAAAGTTATTAAGAAACGCTCTAGATAACTTGACACGACACACATGGCTTGCAGAGGAACATACAAAAGAATGCAAACAGCAACAACAGACCTCCAGCTCCTATCGAGGCCGTTTGTGGCTGTAGAGGCGACGAGAAACACCAATATAGCGAGGAGAAAGCAGGAAAGTAAACATACAATTTGAGGAGAAACTCCCGTAGACTTTCTATACTGCCAGGCAAACGCCGTCAGTCTTCCGTAGCACAAACATGGCGACCTGTGAACCAGATGAGGAGGAAGTAAGTAACACATCGTTGGCAGCCGCAACACCTGGCATATGCTTGGTCGTCTTTACAACAACAGCTACCTAATTAGTTCACACTGAGTTCTACCAACCTCGTGCTTTGGTCTGCAAGAGATTTCCTACTCCAAGTTCTTACCGCCGTTTCCTGGGCAGCGCCTTAAGTTAGACTAGGAGGATTACCTCCAAGTCCTTAAATCTCGTCGTCTCTCTGGACCCACGATTAAATCAGGGTCTTCATGGCCGCATGCCGATGCCCTTTATGACCCAGTTGATCATCAGGTCAGTTTGCAGCTTTTCTATGTAGGGGTCTTTCTTAGATGTATTCAAGGTTAGGCTAATCATTAACCCTTACCAATGTTAACATCTGAATACTACAGCCCCAGTTAACGAACTCTAACTCAAAATACTTTTTTTTTTCCAATTTTCCCAGTGCACACAAGTGCCAAAGTCTAAACGTCAGTTTCCATCAGTAAGGCACATACTAATCATCCATCTCCCGTATCTCCTTCAGTCTTGACAAAACAAAGAGCGATCTTGTATCATCACTGCACATTATCTACCTCAACTGTAAAAGGTGGCGATTGTGCAAAACATAGTCTGAGTCTGGGAAGTACCGTACAACGTAACGCCAATCGTCCTTCGTAGTGGGAGCAAATCACCTCGAATGACGCTGCCGAATCTCTCTAGTCCGAGTGACGAAGCTTAATAATCCCAATGATATAGTTTTTACATATATGTACCACAATTGTCGCACCAATCACAAAACAGAACTCTACGGTTTGGTTTCCACTTCTTATGGCGAGAAAGCCTCTAAAACAGAGTACTTATTACGTTAGACCTTGGACTAATATCCCCTACAAACTCTAAAGTGTGATTATAAGAAAAATTATCTCTGAAAACTCAGTAACTCGCGATATTTGGTTAGGTAGGAGTAACGAGTTGAGGGCCCGGAGGTGTTGTCCACGGTACGGGACGCGCGAGCACGGTGTGTAAGGGTCTGTTGATAGCGTACAGGCCAGAGGCGTGAGACTAGGAAAAACTAAGCGTGTTGTGGAAAGCCGACTGATATACATATGGCACGGCGTGGGTGGTGTGTGTATGTCGAGTAAAGCACGTGAGGCGATGTGTTGCAGCTCGTGGTGGGTGGAGGAGACATGCGCATTCATCACATGATGTATCGACTCTCCCATATCAAACACCCAGAAACTGGCGGTCATATGCTTAGCTTACGACAAACATCTTAAGAATACAACACCTAAGAAACTGCAACACAACCACGAGTACACCAGCGGCGTGGTCATAGACCGCATTCCAACAAAAGCCCTTGGTAGTTAAAATATCTTACAGCAAAGCTGCTTTTCCACGCCGCAATTTATTCCGCCACTTCTCTGGAGTGTAGTTCCGCCGACGTTACAAGCCTAACGTGCGGGCCCTACTTGTAACTTGTCCCGCCAGCACAACAAGGGTTAATGACTCGTTTATACCGCCCTCGTTACCTGCTTAAACTAAATGGCTCACTCTTCATTTTCCACGACGTGAACAAATACTTTTACCACAACTACTGCTTACAGTAATATGATAATATCTACCATACATGCTCGCAATCCCCCGGGAAGCCAGAACCAACGAAGAATGGCCTCATTCGCTCACAGCCACTCTCTCTAGCTATCATGTATAATGCACCGAAACCAGAGCTCCCCACCCTTTACCTACAGCCAAGCCTCCTGCAGACTTTCTGTAGCTTCCCCTGGCCGTTTATTAATGTAGTTACTCATGTGGCTGCAGACTGAGGAAGAAAATGACTAGGAAATTACACAATACTGGCAGTGGCCTTATAAAAATTGGCGGGTGGTGTAAACAATTTATGGTTATACAGGATATTCAGTGTAGGATAAAGTTGATCTCGTAGCGATAGTTCCACATTATACACCGCCCTACTTTAGTGATCTGTATATGCTTAAAGGAAGTCTTACTTGTCCATCATGTTGATGCTGACAGCACACATAAATCTTGAGAGTTGTGGGAGGGTAGAGAACATTCAAGAGATGGAGGCCTCACGAGCGTAAGACTCCATTCCCGTACAGAGCAAACAGGTGATTAAAAACTTAGGTAACTCCTGAAAACTGCCTCGTTGGATTCATGGCTGATGACTTGTCTTAGTTTCGAAGGGTTCGAATCCAACACAACATACCGCGTTAATATGCATCTCTAGGCTATTAGGGAACTACCAAACCTCCATGTATATTAGGTAACATACGTAGGGAAAACAATACCATAGTTAGGAATGCAAGATTCGTTCCAGAGACCAAGCTAAGCTGTCCTGTGGCTCCCTTGCAAATTCAGGCTGCAGACCCGCACGCTTACGTAACCACCATATTACAACAACGGACAACGCTTAAATGTCCCAAATTCCTGTCAGGCAACTATGAGGCATCGAAGTTTTCATATGTCTCATTAACGCTGGTCATCCGCAATCCTAAACCCGAACTTTCAGATCCGCTTCCAGCACCAGGTGAAGCGGCCAGGATGCGGGCATGACTCACTCAAGGAGAGGTGACTAATCGCTACGTCCAAAAGGAATATGTCTCATCTCACTACGGAAAAGCGCGCCCGGTGCCTTTTTACTTAAGGCGAGCTAGTTACGACCGGGCTGAGGAATACGAGTTACGTTACGACATACTAAGAATATATTTATCTTAATGTATATACTTAAGTTGAATCTCGTTACGTTTGTCAGAACGGGAAATTATCCATTTTAAATCATTTTGAAACTAACTTAATGGCCACGTACACTGTGATCTGCAGAACAATATTTAGAAGCAACATTAACTTTGAATTTAACGGTGTAATTAAGTACTTGTCCTTATCTAATATAGGGAAATCTCTAACAACCTTTTGCTAAGCAGCTTCGGTTTTAGATGCACTTGGTATTCTCAGGGTCGTAAATCATATACCGGAAAATACAAACTCACAAGAACTTGCTCTTGCAGCCGACACTACTGAACTCTGTCGGCACCAAATCTTTAACAGCATCCGCTTGTTCCAGTTACATTTAATTTTACATCAAGAACGGAAAACTTGTCCATAAACCTCGTTCCATGTATAATTGGCACCCTGCTATATGTAAAAAGCTGTAACAACGCTATCATAAAAGACATTTAATATTCAATACGAGTAAAGTAGTGGTAAACACATACAGATATTCACTACTACTCTACTCATCACACTAAAGTGAAATGTTCTGTTTTCATCAAGGTTTCACAGAGCATTTCGCATACGTAGTTCAAAATGCAATGATGATGAACTCTGCAATATCAATGAAACTGGGTTATAAATTACAGTGTACCAAACATTTCCCCGATTAAGCTTGTAATACTGGTAGAAAGTATTTACACAAAATTATTACAATGTTCAACCTACAAAACCATTTGTGAACAAAAACTTGTTGGTATTATCTAACTGTAAGAACTTGCTTAATGTTCCTGTTCATTTAAAAACTTTTAATATTAATGTAGACTTCAGCAATAAAAATAATGTTAGGGAAACTTATCAAGAATTCTGTAACTTCTCAGAAGGGTTCATTGTACAATATCACCTGCAATGAGTGTGATCCCTCTTACATTGTTCAAACTGGTAAAGTTCTTAGTATTAGGGTTAAACAACAACAAAAAATAGTCTTAGGTACGGCCAAGAATCTAATGCAATATTCTTCCACCTTAAGGATTTTCGTCATCAAATTCATTGGAACAATGTTAAGGTTATCATATGACTAAGCAATTGATAAAAATGTCGATGAATCGCTTCCAATCAAACATAGCAGAGATACTGATATGAATCAGAATGTTGGTCTATGTAAACTAAAGAACTTTAAAGTTTGTAACTTGAGAGAGATGAGGTCGTCGAGGGTGACCTGTGCCCTAATCTCTTCACCCACTGATCAATTCATTTACCTGTTTCTTAATTCACATGCCTACCCCGCCCAGTGGCGGCTGGTATATTTATATTCTGGTATTCTTTGTCTGTACTCAGTCCTGACGATGTAATTATACGAAAGCGCTTGACACTTTGTATTTTCCGTTTCCTTGTGGTTTTATCTGCATCTTATGAACACTCGCTACTTGTGTACTTTTTGCACACACACACACACACACACACACACACACATATATATATAATATATATATATATATATATATATATATATATATATATATATATATATATATATATATATAATTCATAAAGTCTAACTTCGCATCGCTATTTATCTTGGATATTGAGTTATTTTGTTCTGTAATGCTACTGCAATGTTGAGAGAATTCGGTAACTGTTGCGGAGCACAATTTGAAGCACTGCATCTCAATGATATTCAATAACGCGACGGTTAAGTATATCGCGGAAAATACCACTCCTAACCTCCAAGGCAATCGAGATTTCTCTTGACGTTCAATATTCTTACCGTAATATACCAGTCTCACCCACGACTGAACATGAAGCAAATGCCACTGATGGTCAACAGACAGACAACAGATCGCGTGGCCAAGCGATGCCGTGTCCAGCAGCCCATCTATTTAATGTTGGTATATTTCAACTATGTATTCCTTTACGAATCGGATATAGTATTACTTGAAGTGATCACCAGGATTTGTGATTTAACGTTTTATGCTGTTAAAACAAGTCTGGACCCATAGACAGAATTCACCTCTCACCTTCAGTTCAACAAATGTTCAAACTGCGTGACATGAACTCTTGGATATATGCACGTTCATATCATGTGCTTTGAACATTCGTTAACCTACGGGTAATCGAATGAACTGCCTCGACTTTTGAAACATAGCTTACGATTAAAAAAAAGGGGGGGAACACGAATATATACCACGCTACATTATATAAACAAATCACTAGTCTTTAAATCTCGTCACACATGCACGCCATCGAGCTGCCTAGGTAAGCAGAGCAACAAGTGGGCCGCACTGTTACCTTACCTTAACATACGTGCCAAACTTTACCAACTGGAGTCTTAACACTATTTGACTTGGCAATTGTGCAACTGTAAGACAAACGCGTCATCACATACATGAAAATAATGTGATTATCTAACGTCAGCTTATGTTTATGAGCTTCGAGTGTCATTCGGTACAATACGTGGTCAGTTAACGCCAGCTTATGTGTTCAGGCACCATAGATTGTGTCCTCTCATGATTAATCCCGGGAACGTTACTGTTGGGAATATCTACTTAAATCTTTGAAATCATGACGTATTGCGATAGCTGGAACCTGCCCTAACTACCAATTTGCCGTGAGTAATTCACAACAGGAATTCGGTAAATTGAGTCACCGTGGGTGTAATATAAGAATATCAACACTATAACGCTTAAAAACAAAATTTCGGATATCAAGAATTTATAATTACCACCACTCCTCTTTAATCAGCCTAATTACTTTCAACCCAAACACATTAAAAACAGAAAAAGAAACAATGAAGGTGAACATACATTTCTCAGAAATAGGTGGGTGAGTCAGTGGGTGCGGACGCATACTGCAGTACCAGGAAGGGGGAATGGGAGGGGATGGGTTGGTTGCGACACCCAGGTAGGAAGCTGAGCTGGCTTAAGCAGGTAAGCTGGCGGCGCCCACGTCTGTTAAACTGGCCGTTTTACCCAGGACTGGATATGTCTGAGAGACACGCCAAGAATACGTGTATATATATATATATATATATATATATATATATATATTATCAGGTGAAAGTACGCAGGCGAAAACTGTCCTCAAAGTGATTTTAACAATACAATAATCTCAGAAGAGAATATCATATAAATTAACTAAGATCAATGTGGACCATAATACCACGAAAGATAAAATTGAATTCACCTCACAAAAAAGTTAATAATAACAATAGAGCCCTACCACATCAGGTTCACTATTTTATCGTAAGTTAGAAAGCTTACGATAATATTCTTACACTATCGTCAGCATTTGCCCCAAGAAACTCTCGAGAATTCGTATCCACTAAGATAACAACAGGTCAATGGTTAACAACTACAGGTCACGCTCCTACAGACTGCAGACGAGGGCCGAGGTCAGCGGAGGTCACTTCTACCTTGTAAATTACGTGACCTCCTCGCCCTCAGAACCACGTTAAGCACACACACTGTCTTTAATAACACCATTTTCTTAACAAGAACCCAAGAGTAATTCACCCGTTTTAAATGTATACATGTATATCGTGTCTTCTACTTCATATGGAGGCCATTTACTTACCTATTAGCAGTAGAAAAATCCTTGCCATGTTTTGTCGTTGGATATGGTGGTATTCCAGAGAAGTAGCACTATCACAGGATCATTAGGAACATCACCAATCACTTCACCTTGAACAATATCTTGAGGTGGGCAGATTGTCCTTGCCTCTTCTTAATCACTGTTAATTGTACTTCTTATTTATCCTCAAGCCAAATTCGTGAATCTTAACTGCACAAGTATTTTTGAGTTAGCACACACAAAATATGCGCAGTACAAAGCGCACTTCACAAACACAGAGCAACAGGTGGGCCTCACTTCAAAACATAGGTCTGCAGCAAATGTGTCACAGACTTCCTCCCACAGACTTTCCGATACAACTGAAGACAGAATTGGCTGGCTGCTTACTCCCTTCACGCCGCCAGCACTTGAGTAGGAGACTCACGCGCTAGCCCCACCATATCATCTTTTACGCTGGAAAATAAAATAGCACTCATAGATATTAGTAAGGTTACACTTATTAAAAAAGTACTTCAACAGTAATCTATTCTTGCACAGAGGTTATACGAATCAATCGCATTTCACTAACAAATTAGGTTTCTATTTCTTACTAGGTGGAACGTTGTGCGAGTCTACCCAGTTAAGCTCCGCCCCTAACGCCTTGGCGCGAGAGTTGATTGGAGGACCGTCCAGGACGGGGAGACCTCGACGGTACTTCTCGTACTATTTTGCGACACTTCTGCAAGCAAGGAATACATTAAAATTTCATTACGTAATATCAGGCCTTTCCCATGCGCACAGATTTCCAAAAACCTAAAAAAATTCAGGAGGGTTTTCACTGATAATATTTAGGGAATGGCATTATTAGAACGCCGTGTTACAAAATCACGGAGCCCTACCATAATAGGATAGCAATTTAACGTCTTGTTCATAATGACAGTCTAATACATCAATCTATTGATAGGACAAGTTGCAGTAGATGTGATAATGATACATTATATACGTATACTACTGTGCTTTCGGGGATGAATATATAAGAGGATATTTGATTATCTTGTGTAAATATCATACATTTGGATTAGCTCGCAATATATACCGAAAATATGTTTTAGGTATAAGTATGTAATATGATGATAATAATAATAATGATAATTATAATGATAACAATAACAATGATGATGATAATAATAATAATAATGAATGGTTTATTGACCAAGAAAGTTACATTGATTGATTCAACATAAAACACAATGCCTTGGTTTACAATAAATAGTTTGAATTAAAATATATGTTCTATGGGACTTGGAAAGCCCCAAAGTGATCGTTTTGTGTGTTTGTAAATTAACATAAGCCTGAAATATACGTGAACCGCATATATATATATATATATATATATATATATATATATATATATATATATATAAGGTAAACATCGGATGGTGGATTCAGCTTGACGTTGACGGCCTTAATTACCCCTGGCAGTTCATAAAAGCCCAACCAACCAATCAGCGTGTACACAAATAGTGAGAGCGAATGTGGTCTTATAATTATCTCTTACACGGTATCAATGTGGTAAAAAGAAATTCGGTTCATAAATACAACTTGATTTTGACAGCCTTAATGACTGTCAGTTGGTGGGCTTAACGACCAATCAACCATATGGTCGCAAGTGTATGGTTTTGGCATATCATACACGTGTGTGTGTGTGTGTGAAAATATTTGCGACTAATGGAGTCACAGCTTATGCAATCATCTCAATAAAGAATCGTGATATTTTCAGATTTCCAGATTAAAAGCTTTTGATTCACGTGTTACGGACTGAAAGAAAATCCAGAGCCGCGTTGATAATGTGCTGCATGTGTTGTATCGAGTCCATTCATTTCGATCTGGAGAAGTTAGAGAAGGTCCACACAGCTCCAAGCTTGGGTGCTGCGGTCTCCAGTGGACACAGCTTGAATATCCACAACAAAATGAGAGAAGAATTACAAGAATGGGACACCACCTCCCCTTCTGCGGGAGAACAAGGGGTTTCAGTTGCTCGTGTGTGACTGAAGAGGAATGTGTACACTTGTCTACCACATATCCCAGAAAACTTCTTCACGCTAACTTTCCAACTGAAGAGCAACGATTAACCATTTATTAATTCTGTCTCCCGTATTCAACCGAAGCCGACACAGGTTGGAAATGGATATCTTAAAGAAATTACTACAACGGGTTCACTCGAGAGAGTGAACTATCAGATGACCAAACCGTGATCAATAAACTGATTATCTTGTTTATAAAGATAGTGGATTGATCACGTTGATATGTTCTATACATAAGTAATTATATTTGTTCGTTATTACTGTCATCATTGTTATAATTATTTCTACTATTAGAATCATCATTATTGTGGCTGTTTTTATTATTATCATTATCATTACTATCATTATCATTATCATTATTATTATTATGATTATTATTATTATTATTATTATTATTATTATTATTATTATTTTTATTATTATTATTATTATTATTATTATTATTAT
>JAYMFT010318889.1:0-10026 GCA_038088735.1 Panulirus argus | reverse complement strand
GAGAGAGAGAGAGAGAGAGAGAGAGAGAGAGAGAGAGAGAGAGTTGTGTTGTAGATCTGTTTCTGTGTGATTTGTTCTTTCGACTGTTTCCCTGATCCTCTCCCCCTCTCTCTTTTGTTCCCTATAACAGAGTAAATGACGGAGATCAGAGCCATTTTAAAATCAGATCTCATCTCCAGTAGATATGATTCTGAATGGAAACAGCGAGAAAATTTTCATGGCATTTGTACTTCTCTTAATACAGAAGGAATCAAGCCATTACGATTTTGTTTTCATGAGATTCTGTGATATTTTGTAACAGAAAGGAGAGCTTGAATAGCGCATCAGTTTGTGTTTATAATAAAACTGAAATTAGTTTAGGATTCATGGGTATTTTGAGGAGTTAAGCTAACTCATCTTTTTTTTTTGTTTCTGTCATGAGAGGCAAGATGAGGGCTGGGGGTCGGGCGGTCTGAGTAGACTCATTTTTCTTTCTCATCGGCAGCCAGACATACAAAGGAATGGAGGTTGGGGGGGAGGGGGAGTCTGGAAGTGATTCTTAGTAAGCTGTCACACACACACACACAAAAGAGACGGGACCTCACGAGTGTATAACTCTCTCTACCCACACTGCACACAAAAGTAAGCACACAAACACACACACAGTTAACCAGGTCCCCCTTACATCTACTCCCCCCCCCCTGGCCAGCTGTGTATAACACTGTCTTGCCTGAACCGTAATTATACCTCCACTAATACTCCCACAGCTCTGACTATTACCTCAGCCTCATATGTGTGTCTTAGCGCGGCCACAAATACCATCTAATTGCCTGCCAACCCACGGCTCCAGCCTCGCTGGGACTTTCCAGGCCTTCATCTGCCCTCCTTGCCGCTGGAATATGAATTCCAGGAGCTTCCAGACTTTTCATCCGCCCTCCTGGTGTGAATAACACGGGTTTCTAATGGCCTCCAAGAGCTCTTTTCTCGTGTCTTAATTCCCAAAATATGAGCTTCGAGGCTTTCCAGCGCTCTCTTCCAGCCTCGTAGTCACTAGAATGAATTCCAGTCTTGCAAAGCCTCCTTATGTCCTTACAGTCGCCTGGAAATGATCTCCATGGCTTTTTAAAGCCCATCATCGTACTAACATCTGAAATACGCGATTATGGTGCTTCAAGACTCTCCTGCTTCTCTTCCAGAGGCGTCCAAATGAGTTCCAGTTTAGCTACCTCAAGCTTTCATCAGACCTGAGCTACTGTACCCAGCATCGTCCCCAAGTAATGAACGCCGCTGCTAATTACGTCGCAAATGCATTCCGTGGTTCTGAAAACGACATGAATTTGAAATCATAGCTTGGGATCCCTTGGCCTGCCACCATGGCGCCTCTCCCAGTCACCTGATAATGAAGGAAAGTTCGACATCTTTTCGTCAGGGTCTTCATTCGTCACCATGGCGTCTGTGGAGACCTGTAAGGTTCTCGACTTCATGACTTACGTCCTTCTTTCCAATAAAAAGGAAGTACAGTAGAATGGAATCATCTTCGACCACACGTCAACTTCCAACAAGACTCGTACCGTCTACATTTCCAGATGTAACTAAGGCATCAGCGACCTTACAGCCGTCCCTGTCTTCACAGGTTAGAGCCTTGTCCTCTCTCAGGTTGTACGACCACAAGTGGACCGTCTACCAAGCCCTTCCTAGTATCTCCATTACCCTTGCAGTGCTCAGCTGAGGCGACAACAAAGCTAACCCCAACACAGCCATAACTGCTACAATTCCACCATAAACTACCGTGCACTCGTCCCTCTGGCTGGGATGCTACAGTCTCTCTGTCACCACTACCATCAGCTCGCCAGCCTTCAGCGCCTCCCTCTGCAGCCGGGACGTGCAGTGTTGCCATACATCGAGCCTTAATGACCATTTCTACCCAGCCAGCCGTTCAGATATGTAGGAGACATGTTCTCCACCTCACCAGAGACGTCAGCTTATAGTTCAGTGGATCCTGAATCCCCTCTGTGGTGGCAAACTCAGTTACAATATCAACAGGGTAATGTCCTAATTTCCTTTCCCCCGTAGCTAGTTACAGTAAGCAGCAGTAATTCCGCTCATGGCTTGCGTGGTCACATCTCCCGCTCCCCAATTTTCTTTAGAGGTCAGAGACTGCCACACATTCAGGTCCTTTCGGCAGCGGAAGGCACGAAGAGAAGTCATCCATCGCTGCAATAAACACATTCAACAGCTCATAATACTTAAGGTGTTCACTCAAACTCAGCCAAGACAAGATAAACAAGGGTAATACGACTTGGAAAACCATTGTTTCTCCCAAGTCCTCTGTGACAATAGCCAAAACACACTTTCCATCACCCTTAAAACAGCAGGCAACTCCTGCCCACACATCCACCATCTCCGTCTGTAGTTTCCGGATATCTCTCCCCGGAATCCTTGGCAACCAAATCAGACTAGATCTTCCATCACGACATCACTCGTCCTTTACAGCCCACAGCTACCTGCAGGCATAACAAGCGATTCCCAAATACAAAGCTAAAACGATCCTTTCAGCTTCTAACAAAAACAAACGAGTCTGTTTCTGTCAGACTCCCGACAGCCATCGCCTCCACCAGCCCGCCCTCTGAGCCTCCTACAGTAGTTGTAACAATTGTGACGCCCTAGCAGGCAGTCGGGGCAACAAGGACCCCTGGAGCGTGTATTACGACGGAGGGAACAACGAACTCCCGTGGAGCGGGTGAGTCGCTACAGCAAGTTGTGAGGCAGTAAAATTCCTAGGCTTTACCACACCTCAGTAAAGAACCTCACAAGCACCCTCCCACAAGCATCTAAGTGTTGTTGTGGTGCTGAGGACGTGTTGTTAAGGTTGTAATGGTTGGCCGTAGTTCTTCAGGACGACAGAGGCTGTTCGCCTCAAGTGATTGACTCGTGGAAGCTTCAGCAACAAGTGATGAGTAGTGACTGTCCCTTGTTTTAATCTGGGGTTTGGACGACTCAAACTCAACGATCTGTTTTTTTCATGAGACATGCGACGTTCGACACGTGATCATCATAAGTATATTTTGATACATACGACGAATGCATTTGGGTATTACGTTATTCTAGCTTTTCAAAATGGGCGGAAGAAAAGAAATCAACGAAATCCGTAAATATAATATACATTACATCATATTTCTCCCTCATGCTGAAGTGACGAACTATGTTCAGAATACTTATCTACCCCACAGGCCGTAGAAGGTGCGGGAATTTTCCCTTTTTTCATCTCTCAAAGTTGACGAACAATCAGTACAGTAATTAGCTGTTGGTGGTGAGGCGGCCATTATCTCTGGCCCAAACGTGTGTCGTCGCCCGCCACAAATACCATCTAATTGCCTGCCAACCCACAGCTCCAGCCGCTCCCTGGCAGGACCTCCTCGGGTTCCAGCCAACTCCCCAACAACCGGCACACTATCCTCAGGCCAGTCATATCCATTCCTTCTCTCGTGCTGTTCAAATGATGTGTCTTCTAGTGTCCTTCAGGGCTCCCGTCTGCCATCTTAGAAGTTATCCTAACGTTTCCACGATTACCATTCGTTCCAAGGGGGAAAGGGGGGTTTCCAGAGTTCTTGTGAGAATCACCAATGGCGATTATACCGTCCTCTCCTTCTACGGTAACTGAAACTACCTGATGGTCCTGATTACCTATGGAGTTACGGCGGGAGGTCCTCTCGCCAGCCACTTCTGTTGCTGTTTCTCAGACGTTAATGCAGAATCCCTGACGGTCTGGTCGTCAGCCTCACGTTGGGGACCGGAACCGGAGCCACACCGACACCAGCTTCTGTCTGCCGCCCCAGAAACGACCGCGCCCAACGTGGGCAACGCCACCACAAACAACAGTTGTGCACTCCTCCAACCTCCCCTGGCGCCTCCGTGCACCAGGTTTCTCTCATCAAGAAGATGCTTTCGATCCCCCGAGTCACATGGGCAGCGGTGGAGACATTCTCGTCGCCAACACATCAGCCACACCCAACACCCCCGTTATCTTCATCACCTGTTGTGTCTAAGACAAAACTGAACGTCAACAAACCACAAATTCCTCTCCTCCAATCAAGTAAAAGTAATGAAGGATCCCTGTTGTTGCACACATCATCACTATCAAGATATCCCCGCGCTTCTACCCGCCTCACCGTCTCCTCCTGTATCTACAACACCCAACAGCCTTAACTTCATCCTTCAGGTGGTTCCTCCCTCTGTGTTCCTGAAACAATAGGCAAGACAACCTCTCCATTAACCTCTAAGTCAACACCGGCAATATGCCTTCACATCTACAGCGCCTCCGTCTGTCGTGCAGAGCCAGTAAGTTATACCTCGAGCATCCTTTAAAAGACACTTGTCCACTGAGACTTCAGACAGCTCCCGTTATCATCCCGACAGTCACACCCAACGCCCCCTTACACCCAGAGCGTCTTCTGCAGGAGCACCGACAGCTAAACACAAAACCAAAACGACCAGTGAGAATTTACAAGTCCGCCTCCCGACCACCACCACCAGCAGCCCACCCTCTGCGTCTCCTCCAGCAGTTGTAACAATTGCGACGCCCCAGCAGGCAGCGGGGGCAACAAGGACCCCTGGAGCGTGTATTACGACGGAGGGAACGGCGAGTTCCCGCGGGGCTGGAGCTCCTGAGGTGAGATGTGAGGCCATAAACTCCCTCGGCAGGAGGACGTCGAGGGAGGTAAACACAAGTAACCTCACGGCTGCTGCTGGGGGGACCTAGGGGTGGGCATTTCATGAGCGGGTGGTGCCTGTTGGGTGGGAGGCTCATGGTTACAGCTCCGTCATGGTTAGTCACAGGGACCTGCGGTTGGTTGGAATGGTTTGGTTATAGCTTTTTAAACTCTTTCAGTCATCTTATTTGTATTTAAAGTTAGTAAGTTGCACAGAGCTTTCCCATGTCCACGGCCGGAGATCGTTATCTCTAGACTCAGTTAATGATTCTATCTAAATTCTTCGCAACTCGATCATGGTATGACGTTTTCTTTTTCTTCAGAATCAAAGAAAACTTTGATATGATACTGGTATCGCTCACTAAGCCTCCAAATGAATCAGAATGATATTCATTCATCCGATATGTATGATTCTCATACAGGTGTAACCAATACATACATATATAACCTCGGGAAAATACACTTCGCACTGATGTGTTAAGAGAACGTGTCTGTTTTCACTGCAACAGTTACTAAACACTGATCATTTAGACGTAATTAAGAGAACTCTCATCAAAGTTCACATAAAAAAAGGCTCTTAAAAGCAGTCAGGTGATGTCATAGAAGATAAAAGATATAGAATGAGTAATTTGTCCTAACTTTAGATACTGCGTCTCCGACAATAAGAAAGAACACACCATTAGCATATACACCTAAACGAAGCAATGCTTCATTCACAAATAAAGTTTACAAAACATATTTTTACCACGCGATATGAAAGAATTATTCCCATTCACAAAAAAAAAATAACGCAAATCCTTTTTCACGTATAAATTGCGCGCGTACTGAACACGTAGGATATATATATATATATATATATATATATATATATAATTGATTTTGCGGATAGATAGATAGGTAGATAGTAGACAGATAGAGATAAATATACAGATATATGGAAAGATAGATAGGTAAATATATAGATTTACAGACAGATAGAATTGTAGATATATGTGCATTTTTCTTTCAAAGTCGCCCTGCATGAGGAGACATTTAAATTCATTCATGGCGCCTGGAACAACACGGTTGTTGTGCCTGAGGGATTCAAACTTCAGTGGCCGCTGTCTGTGACTACCCACGTCTGAGACCTTTAAAGGCCGGCGCGTCTCGCCATTTAAATAGTTGCATGAGTAATCTAAACGTCTAGGCTGCGTCGGAGTTAAAACACCTCAGGATCTACTTCCCTTGAAAAGTATTCAAACTAGGTCTCGTTGAATTTAAATGCTGGAGAGTATGAATTATTCACTTGGAAGTCTGAAAAATTTAATCACCTCGGCCATGTTGGAGTTTAAATGCTTAACAGCATGGCCGTATTAAGGCAGTTGTGAGGCATTTAAACTGACAACAAAGGTACTGAAACATAGTCAGGCTCGCTGGCATATCGACTCTAGTGTATGTTATACAGGAGGTCCACTGGTCATAGGTCCTTGGGAGAGTTAAATATTTGTGGCCATGTTTTAGTCTTCTTTGCTTCTGAACGTCCAATAACGGGAGGATTATTATCATCTTGTCCAACAATGCGAGGGTTAGGTTACGTTAGGTACAATGTGCGAGGGCTATTACCATTTCGTCCAATAGTGCCAGGGCTATTACCATTTCGTCCAATTTCAAGCTCTAATTCTAAATCTCCTGCAGACACTTCCCTGGCTGGGATGTTTCACTCGGCCTCCTCATTGGGACCAGTCCCACCTGAGACGGTATTAACGATCGCATAAGGATTTTTTCCCCAGTTCCTCGCCGTCAAAAATGTAAAAGTTACGGGGGAAGATATTTTGTTTTGCAAATTGGGCCGCCCCTCCCGGCTGGGGCGATTCTGTTCCGTCACGTTCCTCGTATCTGCTCTCTTAGTCCGGATCTTTATCATGTTTTGGGATCTCTCTTTTCCTTACGCTTCTTATTATCTTCCTTCTATTTCTTAGTCTGCATTCAAGAGCTCTCCCTCGTCTTCTCCATCGTTTCCATCCATACTTCTCTTATCATTCCTTCTTTCTTCTTCTTCTCTCCTTCCCTCCCTTAGGGGTTTCTATGACCCTTAAGGACTCTAGGTAGTACAGTAAATCGGGTGGGGAGCAAGAAAGTGCCATCCCGCGTAAGAATGGCTCTCGCCAGACCTGCCACGGATTAACGCCTTTAGCGGCTTCAGCACGACGGTACTGTACATGAGAACGACGACACGGTCCTTGAACACGATGGCGCCGTCCTTTTGAACGACGATGCAGCCCTTCAGCACGACGGTACAGCACCTGGTTCAGGGCGGTGCGAGCCTTGAGCATGTCGGATACGACCCTTGGATATGACGGCCCGGGAAGGTAAGGGTCAGACTGAGGTCACGTCAGCATACCCAAGGATCGTACACTACTGTGCCCGAGCGTCGTTCCTTCGCGATCGAGACTTGAATCGTGGTGCCCAAGGTTCGTACCGTTTCTATTTCCTAAAATGATTTGACATTATATGAATTATCACATTAGATATATGACGCCATATGGAGACTCCAATGAACGTCTAGGTTCTGGTGTTGAATAGACATACAGTCCTATGGCCGCCTAGGTGTGAAAGAGAGACAAAATGAATTAATTTCAGCTTCTGTGAATAGCGAGAAGACATAATGGATGATAACAGCGTGGGCATGATGATGAGGAAGCAGGGACGATGAAGGACAAAAAGAAGATGGCGAGAAAGGATACGGAGAAGAGAAAATGAATCAAAAAGATGTGAATGAAGAGGATTGCAGGTCTAATTTAGGTTAGGATATTTCAGGGTTATGACGTCACAGTCGGTATCCAAATGCAGAACGCTAGGAGTAACACTCGAAAGTACTGAATCATCAAATATACGAGTATCATGGAATATAATGTTGATTACAAACGTAACTATTAATGTACATCTTCTGTATGTGTTTATTTTGACAGATGCTTACTCTCTAATGTCTTCATCTGATTCACTTTCCGGAATAGCTTATTATGAGTCCGGTTAATGAATAGAATCCTTTTTTATATCCGGTCACTGAACACCATCATTCTTTGTCTGAATACCGAATAACTTCTCTATGGGTCCGGATACCGAGGACATCTATCCATGGGTGCAGATGCTGAACACCCTCAACCTGGTATCACACAGTGAGCGCCAAATCCGGATCATTTTGACTCCGGATACTGATCACTCTCACTGCGGGACCACACGCCCAGCATCGTCTTCCGCGGTCCACATACCGAACATTCCGGGCCTCAGGCCAGTGGAGGAACCTTCTTCACCCAGGCCTCGGGAACCAGACTGTCGCCCCTAAAATAACCCCAAAATGAGAGATGAAAAACAAACATTTCGGTCCCATTCACCGACTAATGGCGGTCATTTGTCTAAGTCGATGGGGCGAGTGAGATAACGAGACCCACTGAAAATTGGGAGACAGAGTAACTGTAAACAGGAGCTAGGTACTACTGAAGACCAGCAGACAAGACAACTATGGCGAGGAGCAAGATACCACCGAAAAAAGTATTAAATACATCGACTGGAAATTGGAGAATGTAATCCCTGAAAATTGGTTAAAAAGATGTAACTAACTAGGAACTGAATATCACAGAATATTAGTAGATATAGTAATATTACCAGGGACCCGGATACCACTCAAAACCGGTATTTACAGGAACCTAAGACTACACATTACACATGGATGTGGCCGTTGTGACACTGAAATTGGGTTGCTGTTCCATCCATAGAGGTTACCTGAATGCCAGCGGAAACATATGGTAGGAATATCCATGGATAACATAAATATCGCGACGAAAATTGGTAGGCACACTATCTGTGGATGGGGCCTGTACCCCAGTGAAACACAGCTGAAGCAATATTGTTTAACATAGTCTAAGCTGCACATAAAAATCCTCAGCCAATAACCATGGCGAGGGGTCCGGATGACACTGAGAATTGTAGAGCTTTGTATTTGTAAATAGGAGCTCAGTGCCAATGAAAACATTTAGAATGTTATTGATAAGATTTTAGCGTTACAGAAAGTTTATAGGAACAATATTTTGCGAGTTTATTCCTACATATTTATCCTTAGGATTATAACAACAATGGCCTATACTTGCCTTCTAGAATTCGCTAACAAACACGGCTTTTAAAAACACTTTGTCTTTATGTCTCACTCTTCTTACTATCGTCTTTGCTCCTATTATCATCTAATTCTTTGTTCCTTAATTCTGTTCTACGCTCTTTCATCATGTTTCGTGCATCTTCTCTCAGGTATCAAATTTACATCTTTCTCCTGAACTGTAATGAAATATAGCTCTTAAACTCTTCTCTATCTCTTCCGTATGTTAAAGTCAATTCCTCTCAGTTCTTGCCTCAGCTCGGGTGTTCTTTACTATATATTTTTTTCTGCTGAGAGGGAAGAAAAAGACTTCGATTCCCACCTTGTACTCAAACACGGGACATATTGCCACTATACGTCCATTGTCCACTGCCCTTCCAGACTTGTCTCCTTTAGGTTCTGCCTTTCTACTCCCTATCCATATTTTTCCCCTCCTCCCTGTCATCTATCCAATTTTCTAATTCACCTGCTTCCCCCGTCTCTGTCTGTCTCTCTTCCCTTCACCAGTCATACGTGAAGGACTCCCTTTCCTTCCATGGTGAGGCCCTGGGAGATGCTTCCCTTAATTAGCTATACATAGAGAATTCCTTCCCTCCCATGGTGGGTGGATGGCTTCCTCCTTTGTTACTCCCACTTGCATTTCCTTCCTTCTCTCCCATATTTCCTTCCCATCCCCCCTTCCCACCACACACACACACCAATATTTTCCTCTTCCTTCCCTTCTTGCGCCTCTTCCCGCCCACACATCTTCTCCCTCCCCTCTCCCAGCGTCCCATGGTATCACTCTCACCCTTCAGTACACACGATCAGGGAAAGAAAAGACGCCCAGATATTTTAGATATTTTCTATCACTCTTTTAGGGGCTGTATTGTGTCGATCTCTGTGTCCCAGTCTGGTACAGTAGGGTTAGGGCCTGGCCAGGGGATTGGGTCGTGTGTATCCTGCAGGGGGACGCCTGCCCTGTGGGACCTCGCTCCCATAACCGTTGCTCAGATGTGGAGACACAAAGCAATTTAATCTTGGCTCTATTGCCTTCAAGAGGGATTAGCGGAATAAGAATGAGAGGGATAAAAGAGCGAGAGGTGAGCGAGAAAAAGGCTAAGAGTGAGAAAGAGAGAAAGGAAAACAGAGACAGATATATATATATATATATATATATGTGTGTGTGTGTGTGTGTGTGTGTGTGTGTGTGTGTGTGTGTGTGTGTGTGTG
>JAYMFT010318878.1:0-10026 GCA_038088735.1 Panulirus argus | reverse complement strand
TGTTTCCTGGCGCTACCTCGCTGACGCGGGAAACAGCGATCAAGTATAATAAATAAATAAATAAAATATATATATATGTATATATATATATATATATATATATATGGATGGAGTGATAAAAGAGATGAAAGCAAAACTAGGGAAGGGGGATGCGGAGATGGAGGGTGGCAGTGACATATGATGGCTAGTGGCAAGCCTGTTTGCGGATGATATTGTGATGTTTGCTGAGAGTGAATAGGAGTTGCAGAAGATTGTAAATGTATTTTATGATGTGTGTAAGCATAGGTAATTGAAGATAAGTTTAAGTAAAAGTAAAGTAATGGTGTTTGAAAGGAAACAGAGTGAAAGTATAGATTTTGTAAAACCATATAGAGTAAAAGAAGAAAATGTGCTAAATTGTGCTTCGGATATGAGGGTGAAAAGCTTGGAAGAAGTGAGGGAATTTAAGTATCTGAGAGCTATGTTTGGTAAGTTTGGCAGTATGGAAGGAGAGATGAGGGAGAGAGCAATACAGGATAGAAGAGTCATTGGGTCCCCTAATAGAATAATGAAGGGTAGAGGTGTAAGTATGGGAGTGAAGAGAGGATTAAGGGACAGCATAGTCCTCCCAACCCTGACCTATGCTGCCGAAATATGGACATGGAATGAAGCACAAATGTCAAGAATCCAGGTTGTGGAACTGGGTTATTTGAGGTGTGACTAGATGGAATGAAGAAAGAAATGAAAGGGTGTATGAGAGATATGGTATGGTAAGGAATACAAAGGGAATGAATTATGGAGTAAAGAGGAGGGTGAAACATAATGCTTTATGGTGGTATGGGCATGTGGAAAGAATGCAAGAGTAGGAGGTTACAAGTAGAGTGCATGATAATACAATGAAAGGGGTTGATGTGGGTGGAAGATCACCTGTGACATGGGCAGATAGGGTGGAGGAGTATTGGAGGGAGAGAAATAGAGGAAGAATGCATGGAGTGGTGTATGGTAGGGAGACATGTAAGAACAAGGATAAGTGGAGACTCTTTTGCTGTGGCCACCCCTTGATGGAAGTTCCTGGGGGTATTGGGCATCAGAGATATAGATAGATAGATTGTGTAGCAACAGCATGAAGGATTAGAGGCAAAAACATATCAATGATATTTGAGTGGTCTCACTGGTTAGGAATATGGGTGGGATGGACAACAATTTGCTCTTGATCATTGAGAATGTGGAACGTGAGTGCTTCAATTCTGCCAGCATCCATATAGGGGGAATTCAGCAATTCCCTGAGGTGATCATTGAAATCCCCTTGGTAAAGGATATCTGCTTGTGGGTGAGATGTCACAGCCTCATGGCAGGAGTGTAGATAGTCGAAGAAAGATATGAATTTTGTAGAATTAGGAGAGCAGTAGGCTGAACAAAAGAAAAGTATGTTAGTTGGGAGACACTTTGAGCCAGATAACAACAATGTGTGGGGACAAGGTCCTTGGGCAGGCAACATGTATGTTGATGTAGGAATAAGCACAGACACCACCTATGAACCAGTTATGGGTGGAGATCATAGTTGGATATTAGAAAGGGGCTTTTGAAAACATCATTAGACGGTTGGGTCTCAGAAAGAAGTAAGGTATGAGGAGAGGTACTAGTGAGGTGTTTTCATTAGAAGTGAGGTTAGTGGAGAGACCAAGACTGTTAGTATAGTGATTAGAATGGAGGAAGGTCTATCTGAAAGGAGGGCCAGTAATATTACCAACTGAGCCTTCCCTCTCGTTGGCAGTAGGGTCAGGCAGGAACCTAGAGTTTCTGAGCACTCCATGTGCTGACAGGAGATGGCAAAAGAACTTAATGAAGAAAGTAAATGAGGTTTGAGTAGTTGTTTGGTGCTTGTGAGAAGATGGCAGGGCTATCTCAGTAGCCCCATTTTGATGTGACACAAAGTAAGACCAGAAATCCTAATATGAAGGGTGAAAGATGGTTCCATGCACCACTTTAATGCTCCTTAGTCAGGATAGTAGTACCACTCTGGGTGGCTGCTATCAACAGCCTTCTACCTATGTAAGACAAGTCTTAGAGGAAGTGTGATCTTAAAGTGTGAAAGATGTGAAATCACTCCCATAAGGTGAGACAGAAAGTTTTGCAAGAAATGTGCTTTGAAACGATGTTTGATTGTAAATGTGTTAGTGGAAGGTTGATGCTTGTTAAGTTCAAGTATAAGAGGTTAAGAATGTCTAAAGTTATTGTATATGCACCATGTAATGATATAGATGAAGAGTTTATTGATACCTTCAGGAGGGAACATGAGAAAACAGTAAAGGATGTAGATGCAGGGGAGGAACTATGTTGAGAGGTAAATTGAATGGATTTGTTAGGACAGAGTTGAGGAAGAATTGATAGTTGGTATAGGATCCCAGGTGCAAATGACAGTGATGAAAAATACACTTATACGCCACTGTCCACTGTTTCATCATTCAGTGTTTCACCGTTATGTTTTCTTTGGAAAAATTGATAATCACATAAAAAAAAAGAAGGAAAGCTTTTGAAACCATGAGCAGCAGTAGTGGGTGCTCTTCACAATGTTGGCAAGTGTTGATATCCACTAAGGCATGTACTGTATTTTGTAAAAGTCTCAAAAGCTGTATGTAGCAACAGCGAGCAGTTACTTTGGTGACCAGTTGTTCTTCATCAAGTGGTAGCTTCCACCAAGACTAGTGTGCTTGTAGGGTGGAGAGGAGCAGAAGAGCATCAGCTTGGAGATAAAGTTAGACATTGTGAGGTGTTTTGAAGTAGATCAGTGTACAGGATGATCCATTTGAGTATGGATAAAAACACTGTGAGAATGTAGCAAGAAGTGGTCCATTGCTCATCTGTTGCATGTGTGGTCATACATCTGGGGAATTTGTAATATGCATGTGCATGGCCATTCCACCACCAGTTATCGGAGTGCCAGACGTTTGGGAAGCATAGCAGTGTGAAGAAGGCAGTGGAGTGCACCATGTGTGAAGTTTTGTTTTTGGTTTGGTAATTTTGAGAGTGACAGCATTGCTTTATTGATTTTGCTGTATATGTAGGGTTCAAAAAGCTCTCAAATTTAACTCCATAATCATACCACACATTTGAAGAATTGGGATCTATCACTTAACCACATGCAGGCAGTTGTAAGGATCAGGCTGAGACAGAAGCCTTTGTTTCTGCTGCAGTGATGAGAAATCCCGGGAATAGCCGGAGAAAATTGTCTTCGGAGATGGTTATGCTATACGTGATGTGCCATCGCATCATCTGGCAGTACTTGAAAATGTACCCACCTTAAATGCAGCACCTTCAAGCATGAACAAGATGTGATCTCCAAGTGATACTGATGTTTGCAAGCTTCATGTGTGAGCAGATGGGGTTGGACATGAATTTTTTTAGAAGTGGATCTTCATAGATGAGGCAACATTCCACATCATTGGCAGGGTGAATACCTGTAATGTTGTTGTTTGAGGCACTTAAAACTGCACCTTACCCACAAACTTGAAGGGGCAAGTCTTAGGGTTAACACTTGGTGTGGAGTGAGTCATGACATGGTATACATATGAGCTCTTTTTCTTTGCTAAAGAGATGGTGTGATATGAACTTTACCTTAACATGTTGCAACAGTTCCTTGTGCCACAATTCCAAAAGGAAAACCCAAAATATGGTTGTTTTCCAGCAAGATGGAGCACCACCACTCTGTCAATAAAAGTCTGTGCTTTCCTGACCGACATATTTAGTGATAACTGGTATGATCGCAGTGGGCCCATTGTATAAATTCACTGGACTTTATGCTGCATCTTTTAGGCATTGTGTGCCAGATATTGAACTATTGGTGTAGCGGCAAGCGTTCCTGACCATGACGCATTCACAGGCCGCCAAGGGTCGAGTGCATTGGTTCGAATCCTAGTTGTGGCATTCGGTCCACAGTCAACCTAGCTCTTCATCCACCCCTAGGGTCTGGTCGATAAAATGAGTACCTAGCTAAGGCTAGGATGGATTGAAAGGGTTTTTGAGCGGTTGGGGCCTCAGCATGCAGGAGGGTGAAAGGCATGCACGGAATAGAGTGAAATGGAACAATGTAGTATACTGGGATCGATGTGCTATCAATGGACTGAACCAGGGAATGTGAAATGTCTGGGGTAAACCATGGAAAGGTCTGTGGGGCCTGGATGTGGAGAGGGAGCTATGGTTTCGGTGCATTACACATGACAGCTAGAGACTGAGCGTGAGCAAATGTGGCCTTTTTGTCTTTTTCCTGGCGCTACCTCGCTGATGCAGGAGGTGGCGATGCTATTTCCTGTGGGGCGTGGTGGCGTCAGAAATGGATGGAGGCGAGCAGGTATGAATATGTACATGTGTATATGTGGATGTGCATGTGTATGTGTACGTATGTGTATATATATGTATTGGTATGTATGTGTATTCATTGTGCAGATATGTGCACATATGTATATATGTGTATATATGAGTGGATGTCTTTCTTCTGTTTCCTGGCGCTACCTCGCTGACGAGGGAAACAGCGATCAGGTATGATGTATATATAGATAAATATATATAAATATATATATTAGCCTGAGCCAGGCACTCATTTTATTGGCCAGATACTAGGGGTTGAATGAACAGCTAGGATGACTGTGGACCGACTGCCGCAACCAGGATTCAAACCTATGCGATAGAGGCCCGTAAATGAGTCACGGTCAGGAACGCTAACCGATACATCACGAAACCTCCGGCAAGTACTAAATAGATACAGGAATTTTACAACAGTTCAGCCAAAGAAGAAGACCGAAGCTAATCCAGGTAGGATGAGAATTATGTAAAGTGACCCAGACCAGCTTTATCAAGTTATGTCAGTCAGGGATCAATTACCAGATTCAAGCGGACTAGATTTCCCAACTCACTGTAGTTCGGTCAAATGGGGTTAGGACAGATGAAAAGGTTTAGTAGACCGATGTAAAAATCAATAGCAACAGGAATTCAAACGCGTAAATTTAGCAGATATAAGATCCCCAAACCCCTTACAGATCTCTGAGCTAGATGAGTCTATCATACAATAAAGCCATAATAATAATGTTAAAATGGAACGACCTACCATCATATACCCTTACAGATAGTCCAGACATTACTACAGCGTTAAAGACCTTAACAAATACGTAGGGGAGAAATCTGTTGGTTGAGTGAACAATATCTGGATTCTAATTACTCGATGAAAGCCATTGAATAGAACAGGAAATGTCTTCATTTATCTTGATAATTGCATAGTTAATGTAGAACGTTAGGATTAGACCCTCACCTCTTTCTGTACATTGATATTACCGATAAAAACAAAAGTCTACGTTTCTATGCCGTATATAGAGCCTCTAAAGCAACGAGAGGGAAACTATATACATCTATATGATGGAATACAATAATTTGCTCTCAACAAAGAAATCCGGATCATAAGTAGCCCACATAATGCTATTCTAGACCGACATTATTTAGCAGACTGATTGACGTTTGACTGAAATCATTCTTCTAAACCACAGTGTTTAGTAAGTTAAGGAGAGGCAAAATGCACTTTTATTTTTTTACCACAGACAGCGACTTGACCAACTTGTGTGAGACATTATTAATTCTTCATTAAACGCTAGTGATGAACACCTCTTAATCTAAAATTAAACGAAAGAAAAAAAATCAGAAAAATATGTAGAAAATATTAATAAAAGTAACTACAATAATCTCGTTCATGTTGATAATGTTGAAGATATGTGACGTTTATTCAAAAACAAATTGCTTCTTCTCGAGTATAAAAACAGAAAGATTAGAATGACCAATGCAGAGATGAAAAAAAAGAAGCTGTCCTTGACGAAGGAAATAGAGGAACCGAATGCTTATAATAGATAGCACATATAAGAAATTTAAGTCAAGTGGATACAGTGACGGTTGCGAGGAATTCATGAAAACAGTGACAATATAGTTGGGGTGGGGTGGGGAAGAGAGAGTTAGGGGCTTCAGGAAACACGACCGTGAAAAATAAGGAAGGAATTCCCTAAGCTCTTTATATAAATAAGAAAGAAATGACATAAGATACAATGCGACGACTGATACACGAATCTGGTATCCAAAAACAATAACGACAGAGAAATGGCTTTCATACTAATCGAATGATCCCGTTCTGTTTACTGCAGTCGAAAAACACAACATTCACTCCCTGGCGTACACCACGGTAAACCAACGCTGACAAAAAGTAAGATTTACAAAGCACTGAAATACTCTGACCAAATTAGCACAGAAAATCACATGGTCCTGATTAACTACCCCAAGACTTGATCATTAAGGACGGACGATGTTCGACATATCTAATATCCATAATCTCGAACACGTTAGTAACCTAAGGTAGGTTAGCAAGAGATTAGAAATTTCGGGTTGCCTTCCCAATATAAATAAAAACTGGAATAGAAAATGTACTTTCCACCTAGCTTCATGTCAGCTTCAAGAATGAAATAATAGTTGGAGGCGATATGGAAAAATCCTACAAAACTATGTATAATAACAAGCAATCAGCACAGTATTCGCAAAAATTCTTGTGTACCAAATTCATTATATTTGCTTTTCAATATCTGACTCAATAACAGCGATTCATTTTATTTTCTATTGGAAAAGATTTACGAGATTTCGATAAAGCACCGCATTAGAGACTGCTATGTAACTAACGATCACACGGCACTGGAGACGAAATGTATGCGGCAAGAAAAAAGTATCACTACACTTACCGTGTTTTACATTCTGAAGCACAGGACGAAGAGCTTTGATATATTCTCCTGGTTTTCATGTCCTGGTATGCCTGTTCTCCATAAATATTTGATAGTGAGACTACACAAGACGTGGCAGCATGTAACTTCTTCTATTAGAATTTCTAGATACCTATATATTTCGTCTGCTGTCTGCTGTACTGAAAGCTTTCTGATGTTTGATAGTAAAGATACTAAATAGTTCATATTTGTTTAAAAACAATGAATCTATGATTAGATTTAAATGGACATGTGGAAAATCCCACAGTTCTAATAATGAAAATTTGAAATAGGAATAGTTGTACCACATCGCATTAAATGTAAAGTCTCGTTACCATTTCAGTACCCCAATGACTATAAGTGCTCGTTGAATAATGGATGGCCGCAGCTGCCATATACCATATTGAGTCTGGTTCAGTTATACGTTTCGTGTCTAGATCCGTACCTTTAGAACATTCATGGTCGTTCATGCTTCAGAATCCCGTATTAAAGAAAAATGAACAGGTATTGGTTCGATAATTACCTTACCGGCAAAATAGTAATGTCCTGGTAATCGATATATCTTCATCTACCGTCTCAAACGTTTTCTTTAGCAAAACTAATAAATCTACTAATGATGTTATTCATCACCTTTCACTTACTTAACATTTTCTTTTATAACCACAAAATATCTGGTATACAGCAACTCATCCTTTTAGTTTCTCAGTGTTCTTTTGCCTATTATAAGCGAAGGGTAAACGGTTTTCAAAATTAACACCAAAATAGTGAATTACACTTGTTTATACTATTTCATTAAACAAATGATGTTCAATATCATCTCAGAGAATTGAGTATAAGAATATGACCCGAGAAAGGAATCCTATAGTGCGTGATAAATGAAATGATTAAAAGTAAAAACTTAACTGAAGTAACGGAAGTAACATCGCTCATTTCGAATCCATGGAACCCAATGGGATCGATACTTTTTGTTGTTGATTGAACATGGACAAGTATCTGGCTCACCGACTGAAAAGAAAAATTTAGTCTACGTCCTGAGGAATCCCGCTGGCTGATCATGAAATTGTGAGTTACCTCAGGGATCGGTCCTTTTTTATATTTTACATAAAGACTTAGTAATGGGTCTGAGTCCAAGATCTCACAATCTGCTGGCGATGACAAATGATACCAGTTAGTTATATATGAGAAAGTTGGGAAAGAAATTCAAAGAGGTTTTATCATATAAACACTGTAGTCAGAAAAATGCAAATTGATATTAAAGTAAAATTGTGCGCTTTAGAGATAAAATACTAGAAAAAGATATGGAATGCTTAGAAACTAGTTTTCAAAATATGTGTGGAATGGACCTTAGGATCGTTTACTATAACAATCTGAAGCACTTGAAAAAGTGTTTAGCAGCAAACAATACAGCAAACTGAAAGCTAGGATTCATGATAAGGGAGTTCTAACACAAATCGCTATAAACAGACCTGAATTCCCTTCCATGCATGCAAGGCCACAGCTTTAATCTGCTCGTCAGTTCAGGTGTTCAGACTGCATGAAGGATAAACAAAGACTTGATCAAGTACAAAGACGGGCCACAAGACTAATTCCATCCCTGAAAAACCTAAGTATGAAGTCAGGCTCATAAGATTATATTCATTTTCCTCTTAAGAATCGTTGACTGCTAGAGAATACGATACAAATTTTCAAAATGGAAATGAGTACTACAATGTAAGTCAAAGAGATTGCTTTTAGATATAGAGCAATATAGTTGTTAGAGTAAATAAAACGAAACTTCAAAGAAAATAATTTGATTTAAACGCAGGAGAAAGTTCTTTCTTTAATGAGAATGTTGAACAGTGGAACAAATTAGTGTTAACATTTTTAATGCAAAACTTCAGACAACTGTTGGATGAATATTTCGTCGTTTATAATCATTATTAAAACTGACGGTGACAAACTTACATCAACTAACACAATTTATTTAATTTCTGATTCAGAAAAACTGCTCTTTTCCATTGACTTGCTATTTAGATAGGGATCAGTTGTATAAATAACAGTCAATAGTATCGGTTTATTTCTTTCCTGTAAACTTCCATGTATGTTATCTTTCAGCCATAAAGGAAAATTCCATTCTTTACCATGCTCACTTTTACCGAAGGGAGTGGAGGGCGGGGAGCGAGCCTTTTAACATTCCCATCTTAACTATGGAACTCTTGAGTAACTACTACTAATAAAATGAAATAGTTTCAGCTCTAGTTAATAATTTTTTTCCTCTCCTTTTTTTTTTTTCTTTAACCCCTACACTGGTAGCAGAGTGTTGATGCCATCCTCTTAGAGTAGGAAAGTTATTAGGCTCAGATTAATACTTAGCAAATAATTTCGTTTCAGGCTAGTACTTCTGATACTTGTTTTTCCTATGTATGACAGCGTGATAAACTCGGCTTATTTCTAATTAGTACCAGAAACAGCCTTTTATGTGTTCTATCTGTATCTTGGCTCATTACACCCACAGCACTTCCATTACTGGGTGCTTTACATACAAGAAAAGTCTGACAAGCAATCAGTATATAAAGTAAATGATATAAAACGAGCAATTCTACCTCAACATCACCACACTAATCATACCTCCAACGGCTTTTGATGTCTCCAAAAATAGCCTATGGCTTAAGGCCCAGTAGATGGCGAGAAATTAATAAGGAAGCATTTTGGAAAAAATTAAGAGATAAGGCGTAATCTGCACAAATATATATACAGATATCGTGTTTTAGATATAGTGAAAAGAATTAAGTTAGAAATTCTTTAGGAAAATTAGTCCAAGGGAATTATAAGAAAAATTTTCTTCTTATCATGTATGAAAATTTCACTGGAATTAGCTTCCACGCAATATTCATTCATAACCTGAAGTATGTTTGACATAAGTGGTGATGAATAAAATATATCCCTCCTGTTTCAGTGATCTACATTACATCAGAAGGTCGATCTTTTTTTCAGAATATCACATTCTTCCACGGTAAATGTGAGGACCATGGTAGTGGGCAGTGTTTGCTCTCACACAACACCAGAAACCGCCACCCTCTGTGGTTGATCCTTAGCGGTAGGCGCGCAGTGCAAGGCGGTGTGTTATCTCCCTCCCAGGCTCCTACACCACGCACAACCCTTAACAAACTGCTCTTACCCTCACCAGACTTTATTATCCACGCTCCGCTACCTTTATCAAAAACCTGTGAAGACTAAACCACCCGGGGTTTACCGGCTCTCCCGGATCAGCGCTTCGCTCTTGGCCCAC
>JAYMFT010318867.1:0-10027 GCA_038088735.1 Panulirus argus | reverse complement strand
TTATTATTATTATTGTTATTATTATTATTATTATTATTATTATTATTATTATTATTATTATTATTATTATTATTATTGCTGTTTGCGTCTGCGTTCTTGAAGATACCATAGTCTTCACTACGCCCTCATCTTCACTACACCCTTAATTTCATTATACCTTTATATTCTCTACGATCTCATTTTCTTCACACGCTTATCTTATTATACTATCATCTTTGCTACACCTTCATCTTTAAAAGTACCACTATCTTACTAAGTCAGGTTCATTTGGTAATCACTATACTCCTTTTCACGATATCGTTTTTCTTTAGTACAAAGCCTATCTCTATATCCTCATCTTCTCTAAGCTGGTTGGAAGATCTTGAACCTAACTTTGATCATTTCATGTTCACTACTCTCTTCTTCACCAAACACTTATCTTCACAATACGCTTATCTTACCTAAGCTATGTTTAAAGCTGGCCTTCAACATAGAGTGGATCATTTTGTGTTTCCCATGCTCTTCCTCACTACACCCTCAGCTTCATTGCAAAGGCCATCGTCACAACACCCCAACGTCACCCTCATTTTCATTGCTATAACCATAATTACCAAACCCCATCATTAAACCCTAGTCAGTACACCCTCAATACCACTCTCACTACACCCTCGATGCCACTGACCTTTGACCTAACAAACAAGGGTGGGGACAAAGTTTAACTTTTTTACACACACACACACACACACACACACACACACACACACACACACACACACAAAGACAGACAAACAGACGTACAACACCATTTGCTAACATATTAATCATTATTATTCCTATGAGGAAGAAAACCTTTGCCTGGCGTGTCCTTCGTGAGAAGTATTGGATGGAGAAGCCACAATACACTCCAATATTCAATATGGAACCAGGAACTAATACAATGATAAAAGACCCTGCAAGTTGAGCCTAGTATTTCCTTGCCCGTGAACCAAAGGAGAGCCTTGTAAATGTCTGTTGGCAAGCTGCCCTGCCTTTGTAACAAGAACATACGTTTGTGTTCATGCTACTGTACATTCGTAACAACAGCTTGTCTTTGATGACTGTTGTTCCTTAGTGACATGAACGTGACTAGTGTCACTTTACAGTGACTTGGTATTAATAGTATAAGTTTATCAGTGTATTGGTACGTCTCAATGACAACAATATGCAGCTGTTTTTATACCGTTGTGCGTCATTAACACCAACATGTGTATCTTATCTCGAGGGTCTACTTTAATAAACAACATATTTGTTGTCATACTAACGCACCTCGGTGGCAGAAACTTACGTCCTTTCCCATGTTGCTGTGCGGCAATAAGCCAGTTTCTCTTACTATACTGTTGTACCGCAATTAACCTGTTGCTCTTACTATGTTGTTGCGCCATACTAAATTTGTTTCTGTTGTTATGCTGTTTTACCAAAATAAATCTGTCTCTTGCCATATGTTTTGCCATAATAGATCTGTTTCTCTTACCGTGCTGTTGTGCCATAATAAACCTTCTCTTGCAATAAAGCTGAGCCACAATGAATCTCTTTCTCTTTCCATATTGTTGTGGCACAGTAAATCTGTTTCTTTTGCCATGCTGTTGTGTCACACTGAATCTGTTTCCCTTACCATACATGTGTGACTCATTAGATCTGTTTCTCTTGCCACATTATTCTCGGTACAGTAAACATGTTTCTCTTGTCATGCTGTTGTGCAACAACAGAATGATTTATTTTCTCATCTTATATATAGTCAACAATAGTGTGTTTCTGTTTTCGTACTTTTGTGACTCAGTGATAAGTGTTGCCATTCTGCTGTGCAACAGTGACAACAGCAGGTGTTTGGTGCCATACTGCTGTGTCTCAGTAATGAAATGTGATTATTATCACAAAGTTATGCCCCAGCGACAACAAATATTTGTCCATACAATATTTACTCCAATGGCAATATGTGTTTGCTATCAAGCTTTTGCGCTTTACGATATCACTGTCAGTTCGTTGTCATCCTGTTGTAATCTTAGTGACAAAGTTACTTATGTTGCGCCACTCCCTCACCTCTCTAGTTATGTCACACCGCCTGAGTGCATGAGGCAGGTATTTCTTGTCACGAGGTGGCGGTTCAGTTACAACGGCTTTCATTCCCCCGTCATGTTGTGGTGCGTGTGTCACAGGAACATGCTGGTGTTTACAGGATGGAAGACCTCTGGAAACTGCTTTGTTTACCGACGAACGCTATGCATACTATCAGCAGGAACCCCTGTTGAACCAACTCTTTGGTTTGTCACACCAACGTGCGGTGTATCCGGCCTGACCTGCGTCGGGGATATGTGTTCTTTGGATTTAAACAGTCTAATTTGTTTATGTATTTGTTAGGTACCTTCTAACAACTTAGACCTCTGCCATGTCGACTGAATTCTATTTCTCAATTCATGCTTCCATAGAGAATGATTCATTTTCACTAGTTTCCTTGATTTAATCTTTTGTGTTAATCTAATTTCATCTGTGTTCCTTTTATGACCTCATTTATCACATAATGAAACTCAGGCTTTATATGATCTCTTTTTCCCACTAGTGTATCATATCGGGCATGTTCATTCGTGGGTTGGCTGGTGTGTGCACTGGTTGATGAGTGGGTTGACTACTGTGTGGATTGGATGGTGCGATGGCTAGCTGGTGTGTGGGCTGGAAGGATTTTTAGCTTGCCAGGTGTGTAAGTAGTCAGTATATAACAGTTGAATGAGGGAGGAAGAGTCGTGGCAGCAGGAATCCTCTTCACTAATACTTGCTGATTGGTCATTTGGTTTTCATTTTTGAAGCAATCACGTAACTCAGCACTGCTGCTTGATGTTCCATCATCTGCTCGTTACAAGTATTTGACATATTCCTCTACAGTCAAAAGCAGCTTCATAACTTGCCTTATAGTTTTCACAAGGTAGAAAATCTTCCCGTTTCCTGCACATACGCAAGACCCTGATTCCCCAGGCTCCTTCGTTGTCAAAGACACATCGTTAATTTTTGTTGATGACAAGAATATACTTTACGACTACAAACTATTCGGAAACTCTCCAACTAAAGTAAATGAAGAAAAGGACCTTGAAGTTATCATTAGCAACAATCTGAAGTACACTAAACAGTATCAAACAGCAAGTAAAAAAGGCAACCAAATGTTCGGTTACATAGCCAGGAACATAGATTAAAAAACACCAGAAGCAATTCTCACACTCTAGTAAGACCACACCTTGAATATGAAGCCCAGTTCTGGTTCCTAAACTTTGAAAAAAGACGAGGAAAAAATAGAGCAAGTACAAATACGCGCGACAAAATTGATCCCATCCCTTAGAAATCTGGCATACGAAGAGAGGCTAAAACGTTTGGATCTCTTCTCCCTTAAAAATTGTAAACATCGCGGAGACTTAATTCAAGTGTTCAGAATTCTAAACAAAGTTGATAATGCAAATTACGAATATCGTTTCGAAATACAGAAGATACGGTTACCAGGACAAATGGAATAAAACTCAATAGCTTCTTTTCCTATAGATGTGTTGAGCACTGCAATACGTTTCCGTCAGACGTAGAGATTGCTAAGACTCTTTAATACCTTCAAAAGTCGTTTAGACTAATATTTTATAAATTCAGGTATATCCTAAAGAAAACTCCAGAAATACATTGTATAAACGACAGCAGTAACGGGGACAGTAGAAAGCTAATGTGCAGCAGCTAGGAGTTGGTGATAGCATAAAAAACTGCTTGGAGGAATTACATTTCTTGTCAAGTTAAACCCTTTATTTTCTTTTCTTTTTACGAAACAACCCAGTTGTGGGCCAATCAGGCCTCCTGTTGTCTGTCTTTTTGATGCAAACTTATGTATACTAACAGACTATTAGAAGCACGGATGAAGTACCTAATGCACAATTGATTACGCTGTGTAACACAATCTTTTTTCCAGAGTAGCAAGTGTTATTTCCTAATTGCTTACGCGTAAAAAAAAAGAGAAAAAAGCTATTATTCCATTCAAACTTTGCTTTTGTGACCAGGACAATGATGTCTTGAAATCTACTTATTTTCAATTGGACAACAGGCGAATATGCACATTTTTATTCACATAAAGTCAGGAAAATAATGAATCAAAATTAACATATATTTACACTAATGTTGAACAAAAGTGACCACTAAAGATATAAAATATTACTGGAAACTTTTAGAAAAGTCCATATCAGCTACTCAGCACTGACTCTTTCTGGAATGTTCTGAAAAAAATCAGAGAATTTCAAGATATCACTGTCCTGATCACAATAGCAAAGTAGGAAGGGAATGATAGCCATTTTTATGCTTTTTAGACACAATCAGCTAGAAAATAGCACTTATTACCCAGTAACAAAAAACTAACTGTGTAGGTATACAGCTGGAAGATGGAGACATAACACTGATGTCAAATAAAAATGGTGATACTGAAAACAAGTATATCATATAAAACCTCATGAATATAGATGCATATTACAATAACAGATACTTAAGCACTATCCTAAGTTTGATAAACTATCTATCTATCTATCTATCTATCTATCTATCTATCTATCTATCTATCTATCTAACTATCTATCTACATCAGAGTTGCGACACGGTGACGTTTTATGCTAGGTCTTCATTATTTTCCTCCCACCTTGGGTTACTCGAGATCTTGTACGAAAATTTCACTATTTTTGGTTTTATATTGTCATTTCTAGGGAAAGTAAATACAAAGGGATTGGAAATTACGACATATAGATTGGAATATAGTAAATTAAAGAACAAGAAAGAAGAATTAGCTTTCTTGTAACAATAATTCAGCAAACAACAACTGATGTGTGTTTATGGTGTGCAAAAACACTGGTGAGATTAATTATATATCGAGACAAGTCTACAAATCCTTAGACAGACATTATAGTTCTGGTGTGATTTGCTGTAAAATCAAAGACGGCCATAACGACGGCAACTGTGCTACGTTTTTTGAAGATATATACACAATGCCTTATTATATGTTTTCTCAGATTAACATAGAGAACGAAGCAACGCAATTATACTGGTGACTGATGCTGTTGCAAACCAATTACTTACCTAACAAGCCATACCTAAGCAAGAGGCACATTGTCATGAATGGGACTCATTAGAGCTACTCACCAATAGGATCCACCCGACTTCCTCGTCAGTAGGACCCACCAGAGCTGCTCATTAATGAGATCTATGAGAATTATTCATCAATAGGATCAATGAGAGTTATTCATCAGTGAGATCCATCGGTCACTCATCAGTGGGATCCATCAGAGTTAGTCATCAATGGGACTTATTACAGTTACTCTTTAATGGGATCTATCATAGCTACTTATCAGTTTTACCCATTATAGTTACTCATCAATGTGATCCATCAGAGTGATAAAAGGGATCAATCAGAGTTATTCACTAGTGGAAACCATTAGAACTGTTCGTTAATGGGATCCATCAGAGTTACTTGTCGATATGGTCCATCAGAGTTACTAAAAAATGGGATTCATTAGAATTACTCATCAGTGAGATCCATTAGAGTTGCTCGTCAATGAGATCTATCAAAGTTGTTCATCAATGGGATCTATCAGAGTTACTCATCAATGGCATTCATCAGAGCTTCTCACATCATTGTGATCCATCAGCTATACTCATCAATGGGATCCATTAGAATTACCCATTAATGGGATTTAACAGAGTTATTCATCAATGGGATCCATTACTGTTACTCACACCAGCGCTACAGGGAGAAATGCAGTAGCTCGCAGAAGGGGACACTATGTAATGCTGCATCGAGACGAGTCTCAAGTTGCTAGTGAGCCATAAGGTCACCCTCTACAAGTCTTTCTGCAGTAATTTCGATTCTGTCGCAGGTAAAAAAAAAAAAAAGAAAAAAAAAACTGGTATTGAATTTATAATATATTCTTGATATATACAAATGGCAGTTAATCATATGCTATACTATAAATCCTGAGTTGTTTCCGGCTTGTCTTAGAGTTTTGTTAGTTAATCATGATTTTTTTTTATTTTTTTTCAGTGGCAGCAGTTGAACCAGGGCATATTAAGCAGCCAAAGTAAACCATGGAAAGCCTAGTGGTACATGTGGTTTTGGTACATTACATATGAAAACTTGAGTGGATGTGAACGAATGCGGCCAGTTCTTTGTCCATTCCTGGCAACACCGCCCTAACGCTAAGCATATCAATTAGTGTTATCGAATAAAAGTCCCTTGATAATCATTACCAGCTGTTCTTTGTTATCAGTTACCATATATTTTCATTGGTTCAAAATAGTCTTTGGTGTCACAATTATTTCCCTATAACAACTGTATTCAGTCTTATGAGACTACAACTAATATCAATAATTCAAACAAATCAAAAGAGCTAAGCTCGCCATGATACAACGTATTCTGGTTTTGTTCGTTTTATCTTTGTCTCAGTGATTTTTCAACTCGTTCCCCCATCCCACCTAAACTATGTACGCTCCTGTATCTGCCCTGTAGCTACGCTGCTCACTAATCACTTAAATACGCAAAGCGAATTTTACCTTCAGTTTCCTTTTTGTTTTTGCTCCATCGCTAAACAATTTCATCTTCTACAGCTCTTACCCACTTCGCTTGACAAATTTCTTCTCTCACACGACTGTACTTTATTATTTCGAAACACTTTATCACTTTACAAATTCTAATGAAATTTAGAATGAAGAATTGCTCCCTGGTCTACTCCGAGCCACATAACCCTCGTAAAGGCAGCCATTTCAATGTCGTTGTCCTTAGATTGACTGCCATTAGCAGGCGATGCAGTTCGTACTTATAGCTCGCTTGGTGACTGACTCACTCGATCACTGCTGAAATTCTTGTAGGTCTTCTTGGTGCTTAGGGTAATAGAGCTAGTACATGAGAGGACGCTTACGACTCTTGAGGTATTGCTAGGGAGCGCAAAATATTGCACTTGGTTGAAGGTTATGGGGAAGATGAGAAGCACATCAACACATCACAGCAGTAGAGCGGGAAATAGCAAGCAAGTGCGGCTGGCCAGGAGAGGCTTGTGATGTCGCTTTAGGGAAAATTTCGTTCGTCCTCTGCAAAAGAACGCTGCAGCCCATTTAAGAAATTTGATTTTGATGGGCTTATATCACGAAATAAAGTAGTTTGACTACTAAGTAAAGAAACAAATGGAGGGAAGAGGGTGCATGCACCTCTAAATCCATAAAGTAAGTCCAATGCAATGCAATTCAGGTGTATATTACCGGGGTGTATAACCATACTTACGGCAGGCTAGGCTTAAGTTCCTGAAGCCTACTATCGCGAACCGCAGGGTAGCGTTAATGTTCTAATGTACGGTAAATAGTTTTATAGTAGATTCTTCACTTACAATTAATTCTAAGTGGAATAATTCATATTAGTGTGTTTTGAAATACATTATGCATTAATATTACAGGTAAAATGTCTCTCATTTAATTCCTACTGTTAAGTAAGTGCTTATTTATTATACAACTAGTATATATTACAAGAGTTCAAAAAAATTTGGGTTGGGTTAAGATACACAACATATCCATAATGATACCACGTTTTGGTGGGTTTCGGAATGAAGCAAGGAATGTATGGTAGGTACGGGTATGCTTAGGGTATTCCTTCAAAATCTTGTGTCAACTTAAACAAGAGATATATGAAAATATCAGAATTTTTCGACTGAAAGTTGAGAGACGTCGATTTATGCATGAGATCGTGGTACACGCTAGTGTATTCAGTAAGATTGGGTCTGAATACTACCAAATATGTTTGACATGTGGTATCTGCAAAATGATGCCTATAAAGGTTTCTTATCGTGTGGCAAGGCATGTATATACTTATCTACGCAACATTTGTCTAATGAAATGATTCTCGAAGTTTAGTCTTTTAAAAGAAATGTGACTCAGAACATTCAAGATTACCAATTAGTAAAAATAAAGTGGCTGTTTCTACTCTCTTGATTTCATTTTCAAACATTTAACTCTCCAACAAGCAAACATATCCTTAAGCAAATCGCAAATCGTGTTACCTGTAAATGGTCTCAGAAGAGCTGAGTGTCGCGGCAGAGTTCCAGGCTTTAGTGACATTATAAGCAATGGATCATAACTGTAGATCCTGGAGTGGGATATAACCTTCAGCCTAGAAGGTGAGGGTGTCAGGTTTAGGGAGAAGTCTGCCTGTTCACGCTGGAGGGTTCCTACAGTCCCCGACCAGTTGCCACCAGTCAAGGGAACTCCCCAGGTACCATCCCTTGGTTCCCTCAATTCGTACCTAAAGTATGTTAGTTGAATCAGTGATGATATATAATTTTACTGTTGTTTAAAGTTCACCATATTCAAACAGATTCTGTGTATCTTTAGTAGAAAGCAATTACAACAAAATTATATCCTGACATATGTCTTGACCATACACTCTATAACTAATAAAATATATTAACATCACTTCTAAAAGGGAAAGCAAGTGTGATCCTTTAGATTCATTTTTGTAATTAATGAAGTTACACGATGAAACTTGATATATGAAAATGATTACAAATGAACAGTTTCGCATGTTGACACCAACAAATCACTGGCTCTCCAGGTTGTGGTTAATAGTCGAAGATATTAGAGTGTCAAGAATAGGAAAGGAAACAGATGACATAAGAAGAAAGGTTTGTTAATGTCTTCGCAAAAGAAACGTTAAAAGTCAGAACTATGGGTTTGAAACGTAGTCTTTCTGGTTTGTTTGATGTCTGGATACCAACCTTTTTCCTGGCAATGTTTCCTGAGAATTCATATTCGCTGGCGAATGCTGTAGACGTTTTCATCTGTGAGCAAGTTTTCTCATTCAATCCTTCTCTAGAAATTCAATCTGATATCATTTATATCACTGTGAAGCTAAATGCCTAATTTTAAAATTGTCTACAAAATTTTCTTTCTCTTACTCACTTTTCTAGTCATATCAACTAATATAAATAGATTTTGTTAACTTTATGTTGCGTAATGCTAGCCAATACTAACAAAGTACTATGGTCATGAAGACAACTGACATGAAGCGTTGTTGAAAGAGACTTGCAGAACAAATGCCTGGCCCGGTGAATTAGTGGGCTCATATGGACACTTGTAGTTTTCTATCACCCAAATATATAATATATGATATAGTGGTAGCTTATCATTGCAATCATACAGATTTCTTAAGTAAGTTCCTTAACCTGATTTCATATTGCCAGCTGGGTTTATCATGGGCAGAAATAACAATAAATGTATAAGCTACTCATACCTAAACTAAACAGACGAATATAGAAAACAGGAAACAGGGACAAAAAAATATCTTTAGGTTTACGTGAAATTCAAGTGAGTAGACATAGTGTTGAGCATCCTGATGTCTAGGGAATCCTGAGGAGATAACAAACTGTCGGGATCTTCGTTACTTTTCTCATAAACGACGAAGGGGGAGTAACTAAGTGTCACTACCATGAAATTGTGACCCATGAAGTTCTGAAGTGTCTCTGAAAATACAGAGAATAAGTTACATCCATAGGCCAAGTATTTTTTCTTTCTTTAAGAATAGTACCTTTACATCATCATGATTAGGTTTATCCATTACAAGAACCAATATGGTATAATATCACTTCAATATGCATCACTCGTTACTGCTTATTGGACAAATTTCATTAACCATCGAAAAGCCACTGATCATGATATATGTAAGTGTTATGTAGTCCCCTATGACAGAAAACTGATTCTGTATACTGTGTGCATGAGATAATATGACTCACATGTGGGAAAGATAGTGAATACCTCAGTAAGGCAACAGGAGTCAGAGTATAGCCAAGGTAAATTTTGGAAGTTCTATTTTCTATGTCGCAAATTGCAACTTTTATTCAAAGCGCCAACTCTTTAATCATGAATCCCATTCGACTATACGAATTACATGTTACATAAGCACTAAGATAGTACTGATCTCTTTAGAAACGTCTTTACTTAATCAGTATAAAGTTGCTCGTAGAGTGTATATTTA